>PVKU01008743.1:17247-70183 GCA_004027475.1 Anoura caudifer | reverse complement strand
TGCTGCTAGAGGGGCGTGTGTCCTCCTGCCGTCTGCTCACCGGGCTCCACACGCAGGGACCCTGCTCTCGGGGCCTGGGGGGCTTGGGTGAGGGCAGAATTCTGTCCTGGCCTGCTGCCTACTCCGTCCAGGGACGAGTTGGAGAATCAGAGTGGAGAGCTGGAAACAGCCTTCTCATTTGTGGAAACTGCAGCTCAGGCAGAAGGGGAGGTTTGTTCAAAAATAGTGGCAGGCATGGAACCCACACCTACCTTCCTATTAGGGGTTCTTTCTCCTGTTTTTCTTCTGTTCTCCACTTCTTTACAGTTTTCATTTCCTAGAAGCATCTGGGGCAGCTATTTGCTGCAAAAGGTCCCTGATCACCCACAGCCCAGGCCACTGCGCCCTATCCCAGCCTCTGTCTTGCACCTGTGTCTTTGGTCAGCTCTTCTCAGGCAGTAACAGCCCCTTCTGTCTCATCTCTGCCTGTCAGAGTGATGCCATATTCACAGCCTGTGCTGAACACATCCTTAATCATGAGCCTGAGTTCAAGTTTGTGAATCTAGAAAACTGAAATGAGTTCTCGAAAAAGACAAGGAGGAAAGCAGTGGATACTTGCTAAGTATAATTTGCTGGAGCTTTTGGATTCTTTTCGATGGGGGTCAATGAAACCTGTCTAGTGATCTCGTTTCTTGCCACCAAAGCCCTAAAAATGTGAATGCCTTCCATTTATATACCCGTTCTCGGTCTAGGAAGTACATTGTTAGAGATTCTTATTTGATCTCCAAATCTTAAGACAGGAAGGGTAACTTGCTCCCATTTTCACAGGGGAAACATCCCGGCATAGAGCTATGTAAGTGACTTGCCTAAATAAGGTCACGGTCACAGGGCTGGTAGGCGAGAGGGGCATCAGGACTTGAACCAGGACGTCAGCACCAAACATGTTGTTGTTTCCACAAAACCAGGGTGGGTCTCATAGCACTGACACAAGGTACCTACATGCAGATCGAGTGACTCTCACTGCGTAGGGACAGCTCGACTCTCAAGAGCTAAGGGAGAGATACTGATGTTTTCCTGGTACCTGAAAGCAGTTTAAGGTTTTCATCTTTCCCACTGGCAGCACACAGCCATCTGCCCAAGTGGCTCCATTTACCTGTCCTGCACCTGGTGCCTCAGGAAAGGGGACATTCCCGTAACGCGCTTGGCCAGGTGCCTGCAAACACAGGGGACTGATTTTCTCTTGACCCCAGCAACCACTATCTTGTTTAGGGAAGCGCAGATTATAATTTATTTTTTTCTTAAAACCAGATTCTTCTGTCTGAATGCAGAAAGCAGATGCTCTTCTTAATGCCTCTTCCAGATGTGCATAATCTGTGATTTCCATGTTCATCTACAGTAGAATGTGGTTCTCGTTCTGTCAGTGACCTTGTTGTGTTGAGTGGGTGAGCGTAGAGCTGGCTTGACAGAAAATGTGTGCTGTTTCAGTAGCTTAGAAGGTGAGTGTTTCAGATTTTTGCTCACACCCTCCCTACCCCAAAAATAATTGTGTTGTTTTAATCCAAATCAGAGACAAATTTGGTAGGAGTGGGAACTCGCGCCATCCATTCAGTGGAAATGCTGGTTTTGAATATGTGTTAGAACCCCTTTAACATATGGATGAGCCTTGATTTTGAGGCAGTTTTCTTAAAGACACTTATTTTAGGCAAAGTATCTCTTCAGCTTGTGATCAACTCAGCGCCCGGCCTCCACTTTCAAGGATGACCTCACTGGAGAGCGGCCCTTGAATGAACTTCGGTCTCGAATGGGTCTTCCCATCAAAGCACAGAGGACTGTAGCTCAGATTCCACTCTGTTCTCCTTAAAAATTCACTTCCGCCCTGCCATCTGAACCGGAACCGCGCGGGCCCAGGAGAGCACACACGGGGCGTTCACGCGCATCCCGCCTCCGAGGTCGTGACGCAGCTGGACGACACAATGCCAAAGATGGGCGCAGAGGCCACCAGCCCCTTTCATAACTGTAATCATTTGTGTGCAACTATTGCCAATCCAGCTCAAACATTCTCCCATGTCAAGTTTATGGAAGAAAGGAAGAGAGAGAGAGAGAAAGGGAGAGAAAGAAAGAAAGAAAGAAAGAAGCTTCCTGAGTTGGAGCTTTGTGTGGCTCCGCGCACCCTGCCCCCCCCCCCCCCCCCCCCCCCCCCCCGCCACTGTAAGCAGCTGGCACAGAGAATTCCAATCAGAGTATCAGCCAGCTGTTCCTTGGGGTTTTGGGAAAGGAATGCTGAGGCCTGGGCCTCCGGGGCCCTTCTAGCAGCACAGGGACAGCTCCTGATGACCAGAGGGCCTTGGTTTGGGAAAGGAACAGAAGAGTAGTGACCAACGGGAAGAATCACCAGGGTGGCCAGCCCGGCAGGCCACTGTTGGCAGGAGCCCAGGGCCACTGCTGTTTTACCCTTGAAAAATGCAGCCGTGGCCTCATCCAGGAGTGTCATCGTCTTAATGGGCAGAGCGACTAGCTCGTGTTGGTGGCCTGGATGGAGGTCTCAACAGGATCACCACAGACAGGCAGGTGGACTAACGTGTTGGAAACAGGAATTCTCAGTCGAACCTGCTCTTTTTGTCAAGCATCACAGTTCCAGTTCGCTGGGTGGAAGCTCAGTCACTGATCCCAGCCTACAGAAGGGCGTGGGGCCTACGCAGAGTAAGCTGCCGCAGTCTGCCCTCACAGAGACGAGCATCGAGTCCCGTGTGCCCTCCCGTTAGGTGGGGACCAGGGTGAGCCCCGTGCAAATGGGGTTGCTGCCTATGGGGAGACTGGGCACTTCCCAGGGACCAGGACACCACCTGGCTGACCATTCTTACTCAGAGGCGTGTCCCAAACTTGGGACGGAGGGCATTGGAGCTCGAGGTGCCCAGCCCTCACCCTCTAGGCTAGTCTTGATTGACAAAGAGTTTTGTTAGGGAAGAAAGAAAGGTTGGGGACAGTAGAATCGTGCCCATTGAAAGGACAAATGGGTTTAAAACAAGCCTCCAGGCAGGACAAGCCTGTGCCACCACCACCAGCAGCTTCAGGAACTGAAAGTGGGGCCAGATCTGGCTGGTTTGGTCGTTATCTCTGCTTGCTCTGGGAAACACAGGTCCTTCCCCACCCAAGTCTCAGAAGAGTTCGTCCGAAGCCTCGCCGTTGATGCTTAGAAGTGTTAGTGAATTCTAAAGTCCAGCTCGGACACCGTCCCCAGTGTGACAGCATGGTGCTCAGGCCGCCTGCTCACACGTCCTCACCACTTACCTGTGAGGTTCTATGGGAACTAGGGAGAGAGCTGAAATGCTTATTTTTTCTTTAAGGCCTAACTTCCTGACTTCAGAAGAATGAAATGCTCATTGTAAAAATAAATAATTGAAACCAAGCACTTCATAAAGTTCTCCATGTTGGGGCCCTCCCTGGGAAGGGCACTCACACAGTCTGGGGAATATTTCGACAGACTGAACTGTCCTTTTTCTATCAGTGAAGACCCCTGGTTGCCACTGACAGAAAGGACCAAACAGCTGGAGCAGAGAGAGGTCTTGCTGGAAGGACATCTATTGGATCTGCCACGAAGGAGCTGCACCCGAGGCTGAAGGCGGAAGACTGATGAGGCTGAGCCAGGCCAGACTGCATCCAGCTGTGCAGCCCCCAACCCCGCCCCCCACACTCGCTTTCATCCCCCCCCCTGCAGGCAGGCTCCCCGGTGGCCGATCACCAGCACACCACCCGCAGTTGTGCGCAGGCTGACTGGTGTCCCTGGTGTCAGGCACGAAGATCCCAGAAGGCACATCTCACCCAGATAGGCTTGAGTGCCTTTCCCCATCCCCCGCGGAAGCCCCACGAGTGGCGAAGACAAGGGGTGGGCCTCAAAAGAAGAGGGAAGGAGTGTACTTGGCAGGACAAAACATGGCATCTTTGAAAACGGGACCCCGCCTGATTTCAGGCTGACAGGGTTGCTGTCACGCGGACTCTCCTGAAACTGGCTTTCCCCCTTCACATTGTCTGTCAGATCTCTTTCCACACATCCTTCTCTTTAGTGGCTGCACAGTTCTCCTTTGGATGGCAATCCACTGTGCATTTTAACAGCTTCCTCCTGGTGAACATTCGTGTCCAGCCTCTCACTCTTGGGACGCTCTGCAGCCACCGTCCCAGTGCTTCTACTGGCCCCTCCAGCGCAGTGTCTGTGGGACCAGATCTGAGGAGCAGTTGCACCGACTCAGAGATGACCGATGTCCAGTAGGCCTCCGCGTGTGGTACAGTTACTCCTCAGCCTGCGCCTGAGAGGCCTGTTCCTCCACACCCTTGCTGAAACTGGGTACCATACTTTTTTTTTCAGTTTAGCTAATGTGTAGGAAAACCGTACCCTTTTAATTTGTATCCCTTAACTATTGGTGACGTTGAAAATCATTTACAATGTTTAATTTTCTTAGTGCCGGGGACATTGTTAGCAGCAGTATAGCTGCCCAGCCTAATAGTGCCTGTCCCGGTGTGTTACCAGGGACCAAGCTGGGAAAGGGCCATGTTTACAGATGCCTGGTTTCCAGCATCATCAACAAAGGCTGAGAAACACAGACTCTGTCTCTGCAGCGCCTTGGTTTCTCATGTGGACTTCCACTGTCGGCGGAGTCCTTCAGAGCTTTCTGGCACCGGGCAGTTTTTGAGGACTCTGGTCCTCTCGCAGCGGATTTCCCCACACCCACATTTCGTTCCATAATTTCCCTTCAGCTAGCCTCCACCTGTCTTTCCAGAGGGTTCTGATAACCATTTGAGAGCATTACAGACCTCAGAAGTTTGGACTGTGCTTGGTGTTTTTGGTCCTCTGTGACAAAGAATTGTTGAGGCAGAGAGGGAGGGAGCGAGAGGATGGGCGGGCACCGCCAGCACAGCACTGAAGACGCAGCAGTCGGCGACATCCACCCTCCTGCTCGGGGCCTGGAGCCACTTAGGAGTGGCAGACATGGCCAAGTGTCACCTGGGCCAAGCCCTCCTGCACATACATTTAAAGTAGTTAGGAAAACAGAAGGCCAGCCTTGTGGCACCTCCCTACTGGAAATAAACTGCTCCCCAGTGCAATGGGATCTCAGCTGAGGCCAGGGAAAACAATGCAAAGCAAAGGAAATGCTCTTCTAGCTCTTTACCAAGAGAAGATGAGGAAGCTCAAGAAAAATGGATTTTTCTCCTAAAAAGCAGGATGGGGGGTAGTCTTGAGCACAAGGATGGGACATGGTGGACAGGGACAAAGAGGATCATTGAAATCAGTGGCGACTTGAACCCACCTGCGCCCACGCCTGGTTGTGGCCAGGCCCCCGGCTGCAGGCCACCCCAGGCACGCTGTGCAGGAAGAGCCACCTGCGTTTAAGAGACACAGAGCAAAGCCACGTGAGGGAACTCAAGCAGAGCATCACGGAAAGGACACCCCCCACGCGACCGGGCCCAGCACCTCTAAAAACCAGAGCGAAACACAAAAGCGGGCATCACCACCACCCTGGGTTTTTCCATCTGCAGCCCTTTCCACAGCCAATGGCCTCCCACCCTGCCAAGTGATTTATTCACTCTTGGCAACTGAGATCATCCAGCATTCTGAGTGGGAGAGTTAATGGATGACTTAAGCCCCACCCACCACCGGCAGCAAGCCCTCGGGAGACCGGCAGCGCCTTTGTCTGCAGGAGTCCAGAGAAAAGGCCAGTGGCTCCCCCCCCACCACTTCTACCGCCTCATAATCATATTCTGCAGTGGAACATTAAGGGCACAAAGCAGAATTGTAATTAACCTCTCCTGATCTCCCCGCTGGTGTCCTGGAAGTGAGAGAGGGGAACCCAAGGGGTTGCGGGGCTGTGGTGCTTATCTTGAAATTAAACTTTCCCCTGGTGAAAGCATTTTAGAGCTCTGAGCTCCTGATGGGTGGGAATCTCTGCAAGGAGCTCTTTTGTTCTTTTTTCATTTTCTTCCTCTCTGAAAACTATACCCTTAGCAGAGGCGGTGACACAAAAGCCCTCCTGGCTGGGGATCAAGTCCCGGCCCTAGAGGGTTCCGGGACACCCCAAAGCCTGCTGGCCTCTGCCGCCCCACGCACGCCCCTGTCTCCCAGATGGTCCTAGACGGTTTCTCAAATTAGGTCAAGCGCTAGCTGCTTTGCTTCTCCCTCAGACGGCTTTTCTGGATGACCTGGCAGGCGTCTGACATCTCTAGCAGGAGTCCCTGAGCCTAGTGCTGGGTGTCACGGGGCCATCCGCCTGGCTGTCCGTCCTCCCCCAGAACAAGTGCTGTGTGGCAGCACTCGCTGCTTCTGCCTGTGTCAGGGCCCGTTGTCTGCTTTCCACTGTCTGGTGGCATGGGGACGATGAGGGTCCCCACTCTACCTCGGCGCAGAAAGCTGGGGTGATACCATCTGGGCCCTAGGCCCCGGTGGTGGCGGAAGAAGTGCATTTACGCAGGTCGGTCTGGTGACAGAGACTGGCCCGTTACCACCGACACCCACCGCATCAGCCCAAGCATGTCGTGTCCTCTCCCTAGGGCGTTTGGGGCAGTCCCGTTACCTTACAAGCTGCGGTGCCAGCACCCACTTATCTTTGGGGTAGACCAGTTGTTCTCCAACTTGGTTGTGCCTTCTAATCACTGGGAGGGTGAATTAAAGTACAGCTTATGAGGCCCCACTCCGGAGTTCTCAATTCCTGCAGGTTTGGTGGGTGGCCCCAGGGATGTGAATTCCTACCAAGTCCCTAGGTGGCGCTGCTGGGGCCAGCCCAGCCACTGGGGTGGCCCAATCCCACCAAGTGGAAAGTCTGCCAAAATATTATCACTTCAGTGCCTGCAGAATAATTAGTGAGCTCTAGCTTCTGGCGTTCTTTGAATTTTAGAGATTTCAGTGTAAGGAGACAAAGGGCGCCTCAAGAATAAGTGTGTTTCTTAATAAGTAGTCCAAAGCAAAAATGACCGAAGAGTCATCTGGGTAGCAGGTACATGGGTGTTGGGTATTTTCTGTGTTTTTCTGTGTGTTTAATGTTTTTCAAAATGATTTGTAACGAGAGGAAGAACTAGGGTTGTAAAGTGGACTTCTGGTCCTGAGTCCCAGCTTCACAGGAAAGGGTTTCACACCTGGAGCCTCCTCCCCACTCCCTGGGAGGGAAGTGCTGCCCCTTCCCGGCACCTCGATGTCGAAGCCCCTGGCACCCATGAGCACGTCTCATGCACGGCCCTGGGGAATGCTTTGTGAGACATGCCGCCACTTCAGCTTGCGCTGATTTTCTCGCTCATTTGTCGGTGGAACCTGAGTGTCTGCCCCTCTGCGTCAGTGTTCACGGCCCATGAAGGTGTCCTACCTGAATGGTTTTGCCCACCACCGAGCTGTTTCCAGGCAGGTCTTTTAGGTCTTTACTGAAGACCTCCGAGGTGCTGAGGGAGGGACCCTCGTTTTCTCCCTTGAGTGAGACCCTCTCATTGGACAGCCTCCATCCTCAGATGTCCCCTGGGCTCCCCGGTGCCCTCTGCCAGGGATGCTGTTTATTCCCTCGGGCTTCTCTTGAGCTGCTTCATCTCTATGAAATTGCACCTGAAGTGTTCCAACTGCAAGGTATTGCTTCTTCTCACTCATTCTTTTTCAGTGCAGCTTGAGAAAACATAGCAATGATGATTGATAATTCTATCCTCCTTCCTCCCTGCCCAGCCTTTGCCATCTCTCCCTAAGGTTGCTGGCAATAGCCCCTGGTGTCCTCAAGGGGTCTCACCACAGCACAGCAAGCAGAGGGATCCTATTAAATGTAGGGCAGATCCTGTCAGAAAAAAGGACACAAACAACCCTTATAAAACCCTCCGTGACGTGGCGCCCTGCCCCCCACACACACACATACCCCCTCATGTTGGATCGATTCTCCCCCTCCATCTCCCCTGGCTGACTCTGATGCAGTCCCGATCTCATTCTCACTGGTCAAACTTGAGGCCTCGGGGCCTTTGCAGGTGCCAGCTCCTTTGTCTGGGCCTGTCTTCCTCCAAATACCCGCATGGATCCCTTTCTCGCCTCCTTCAGGTCTACTCCAGCGTCACCTTATCCTGCAGGCCTTCCCTCCAAGTGTGTTTCGAAGAATAAGCCATTCTCCCTTTGCATTCGCTAACTGCTTCGTTTTTGTCCATGGCGCATCTCCCTGCCTGACGTACTGTGTGTTTTACTTGCCTATCTCCCCTGTGGGAGTGTGAGTCCCACCGGGGCAGAGGTTCCCCAGGGCCTGGAGGAGTGCTCTGAGCAGGGACTCCAGCATTTCTTGAATACAGTAATGACAGCTGCCTTTACTGGGTGCGTACTTCGTGCTGGGCACTCCTCTGAGCGCCGACACTTCCCCTTCAATCCCTCCCACGACCTGTGAGGCAGGCTCTGCGGCTACCTTTGTTTTGTAGGTGAGGAAATGGACACAAGGAGGGTGAGTCGTGTTCCCGCCACAACTTGAAGTGTGTAAGGTGCTGGGGTCACAGGTGGAGGTGGTCCCTCTGTACTAGCTTCTCCAGAGAAATGGAACTAATGGGCGGTGCGTGCATACGCACGAATGTGTGCGTGTGGGGAGAGCGAGTGACTGATCTTAGGGGATTGGCTCATTTGCTGTGGGAGCAGGCGGGCAGGCCGAGACCCAAGAAGTGTTGGTGTTACAGTCTCGAATCTGGAGACTGGCTGGAGGCAGAATTTCTTCTCCCTTTGGAGATGTCTTTTTTCACAAGGATTTCAAGTGATCGGGTAAGTCCCACCCACCCTGGGGAGGCTAATCTGCTTCACTCAGAGTCCGCTGGTGTAAGTGGTGTCCACATCCAATGCGACCTGCCCTGCAACCTCTAACCCTGGGCGCCGTAGCCTCGCCCTGCTGCTGCCTGAAATTAACTGTCACCACTTCTGAAGAGGTGCCATGTGGCAGTCAGCTGATCTTGCCCACTTCATTTCGGTGGCCGTCCTCCCTGTCTGATGGGGTAATGGGAGAGGGGCATCCCTGAGTTCCCGGTGCTCCTCTCCTAGTAGGAAGGAGTTCTCTGACATGAAGACCCCTCCAGACACTACGATGTTCTCTTCCTCATGTATGATACGATGTTCTCTTCCTCATGTATGACCGGCTTGATAACATGGCCTTTCTTTACACCTCGGTTATGGGGACATTGCATCTACTGAGTTGGAGACCTTGTCACACCTGTCCGAGTGTAAGCAGAGGAGGAGAGGCCTGGGCTCAGGGCAGCCAACAGCCTGTGGATGTCCCTCCTTGTTCTTTGCACAGCTTCACACAGCGGGGATCCTGGGAAGACAGACTGTGTAATGAGAAGGCTATGTGGCCTGAGCCTAGGTGGCCCAGTTTCCAGCCTCCTGACCAGACAAGCTTTTAAAGTCTCAGCCTCAGTTTCCAAATCTGTAATAACAGAGATGATGATGCCTCTTTTGGTGGGAGTTCAGTGTTTATCTGGGAGCTCTGCCAGATTTTGGCCGTCTTTCCCCAGCCAGTTCCATGAGGGCTGCGTTTAACGCAGGCAGGTACGAGGTGGGTCCAGAGAAGCTACGATATAGGTCCGCACTGGCCTCGGATGCCCACAACTGACCAGGCAGAGTGGGCCTCATTCTGGGCCATGGAAGCTACCCGCGCAGCGCTGGAAAGGGCGGGACCTCCTGAGAGCCGCAGTGTCAGCGCTGCTGCAGCGTCCCCCTCTCATGGTCCGGGTCCCACGGAACCTTCGTGGGCCACCTTGTTCCTGGGCTCAGCCTCAGGTTGGGCAGTGCCTGCCTGGTCACCATTCAGTGTGGGTGGCCAAGAGCCCCAGGGACCAATGTGAGTCTCCATGTTGGACCCTACACTCAGCTGTGATCCACGGAGAGTGACTAGGAGGCCCGTGGCACCCTGCTCCCTGCACAGTCATGGCGGGGATCCGCACTGGGGTGGTCAGGGCGCACCGCCTCGCCTGCGGCCCGCCCCTGCCCGCTCTCCCCGCAAGGGGGCGCTGTCAGTCCCCTCCTCACAGGGCGCATGCGAGCCCAGGTGAGTGTGCGCGCGCACTCACAATCTGTAGGTCGCATCGTAGCTATTTTTTCAACTTGCTTTGTCCCTTAACATGCCCCTTTCTTAAAAAAAAAGTCCTGTCTACATATATACTTATTTTTATGGCTCACATGATTTTCTATCCTGGTTCCTCACTTAAAATGCCCCCACCACTGTCATAATTAGTATTCTAATGTCCAATAATTTCCCTTCTTTTGCTGTGTGCTCTAATTCACTGAGCACTCTATTCCGTGAGCCATCCTTGTATGTGTGTATCTTCTTGCTCTTAAAGAATTGTTTTCTTAGAATTCATTCCTAGGGCCTACACTGCTGTTAAAGTGTATAAATACTTCTGTCATCTGTTATATTTCCTTCCTAAAAGGTGGTATCAATTTACTATGCCATGAAGAATGCTTCCCCCCACCCCCACCCCCCGACTGCTGTCTAGATACTGTTGGAGAGAAGGGGTGTGGAGAAGAGTGAGGAAAAGGGACCTGTTAGCAGTGACTTGGGACTATGATGGGCTCTCTTTGTCTTCCTTCTCAGCACGACCAGCTCCACAGCCAGCAGCTGCGACACGGAGTTCACGAAGGAAGACGAGCAGAGGCTGAAGGATTACATCCAGCAGCTCAAGAACGACAGGGCCGCAGTCAAGCTGACCATGCTGGAGCTGGAAAGCATCCACATCGACCCTCTCAGCTACGACGTCAAGCCCCGGGGAGACAGCCAGCGGCTGGACCTGGAAAACGCAGTGCTGATGCAGGAGCTGATGGCCATGAAGGTACCCCTGTGGGCGGGGCCCGGTCCAGAGCCCTGTTCCCATTCACCCCACTGTCATCAGGAAGAGGCTACAAAGGCCCCTGAAAACAGGTCAGCTGATGATGAAAAGTCAACCCCACTTACGCTCCATCGGCTCTCCCCAGAGGAAGGCCAGAGCCTCATTTGTAGACAAGGACAGTTCTGATGTGTTAGGGGTCACTCGGGCTGGATGAGCTCTGGGGAACGCTCGAGGTGCCCAGCTTTGGGGCATTACGTCCTCCAGGAGAAGCCAGCTCCGACCTCTGCAGACTGCAGCAGCCTCTGTCTGTTGAAAAGGACCCCAGTTGCCGGAAGCTTACAAGTGCTTCTCGGGCCAGTTCTGAAGTTAGGGTGAGGCCAGGAAGAGCAGGCTGAGATCAAGTGCAGATTTGGGGGAGAGCCTGGTTTCCTGACACCCCTGTGCCTCCAGCACTGCAGGGACCCTGCCTGGATCATGGTGCCCCCCCCCCCCCCCCTCCGTTGAGGTCTGCCAGTACCGCTCAGGGCAGTTTCCTGGTAGGAACCTGGGCTGAGTCTCTGCTGGCATTTCCAGAGCGTGGAGGCTGGCGCCTCCCACTGGGAAGTGGGTAAACTGCCACCTCCAGCAGGACACACTGGGCTCTCATTTCCGGGCAGGGGTGCTGGACACTGGGCCTTCACTTGCTGCATGCTTTCTCCGAAGACAGCCCGGGCGTGGAAAAGAGTATATCTGGTATTTGTTTGCAGTTGCTGGCACAGAACTTCAAAAACCCTTAAAATTTCCTGAGTCGTAGGAGGGCTTTGGTTGTGCTAATGAGGTAACTTGGTGGCCCCCAGATAGCTTCCCGATGGGGGCTGGTCTCCGTCAGGACCAAGCAAGTCATTAGGGGGTTGACACTTTCATCCCCTTGATCTCCGGGAAGGGGAAGGTGGCTACAGATTGAATTCCATTGTGTGACCAGTGCCTTAAGCAATCGTGTCATGGCACCCCAATAAAAAGCCTGTACACCAAAGCCCAGCGATGCCTCCGGGTTGGCGAACACGTGAGTGCGCCAGTGGAGCGACTGACGCTGCCTCTGGGCTGGGCGAGGGGGTGGGGCATGGACACCGGCAGGGCAGCCGCGCCCTGCGTGCACCCTTTAAAATGGAAGTGCGATCCTGAGTCCCGCGAGTGGTGCTAGTGAGTTGTCGATCCTGTGGGGGGTGTGGGAACCCAGAATTCACAGGCAGTTGGTAAGAAGTACAGGTGGCCTGGGCCCCCTCTCCCCCCAAGACTTGCGGTTGGCGTCCGTCGTGAGGTGGTCTGCGCAGGCCTGTGCGCCTAACCCACAGAGCGGAGAGACTCCGGGAAGTCCACGGCAGAGTCGCACCATGTACACGCAGGTGAAGTGGAAACAGGGTAACCGCCCGCCCGGAGCATGGCTCTGGGGCACTGCGGCCGGCTCTCAGGGGACCCACGGCAGAGAGGGGCAGTTACAGGCCCCTCCTGCAGGCCCTGGGCCTGCGCAGGACTCTGCCGCCAGGCCCGCAGATGTGGGAGTCACTCCCAAACCTGCTTTCCAGGCTCTACCCTCCTGTGTGCCAAGGCCTGGTTTGCCCTGCCTTGGGTTTTGAAGGGTCCCTGGCTCTCAGGAGTCCCTGAGGGAGGGGTTCTCAGGCAGCAGCCCCATCACCTTCAGTTTAAAAACCCGAGGCAATTTCATCAGACTGGGGCAGGTCCCAGCGGTGCTGAGTAAAGTTTGCAGCTGGTCTCTCCCGTTGGGACCAGCAGTGTCCTCCCCGCCTCTGGTTCCCCACCTTGGCAGAGGGAGGGGGGCTGCCAGCAGTGGTCGTCCCTGACACACTCAGGATGACCTACTCGGCAGGCACATTGCTGCCGTTGGTGATGCTCAGGCGTGAGTCTCTGTGAAGCCTGGGAAGACTTTGGGCAGCGGCAGCAGGTACAGGAACCGCCTGGTGTTTCCATCCTGGTGCATCTGGGTCCCATCCACTCATCTTAGACCTGACCTCTGCCCCTCTGGGGAGCCTCACGCAGTACGGGCTGATTTCTGCTCCCATTACCTGAGAGCCGGGCGTTGGCTCCATAACCACAGGGCCTTTTGGCCTCCTTCTGGAGGCCTCCGCACCATGTGGCATGAACTGCCAGGCTGCCCTTCCCCTGTTATTCCAAACTGTGTTTCTTATGGCCAAAGACTGAGGGCTCCTTTTTACGTTCAAGCCAATCTGCCGTGTGATAGATTGCGTTATTCTGGCCAGGAAAGACATTTTTTGGTGGCATAAAAACACCAGTACTCTTTTTTCTACTTGAAAATAAAATGTGTACGCATCATAGAAATTTTCTAAAAGTGTAGAAATTAGAAAAAGCTTGGAGGGAAATAACTGGTTACATCACGGCCCGGGGCAGCCATGGCTAGCCAGCACTCTGGCTTGGCTCCCTGGTCCCCTTCCTTTGAGGGGTTCGCAGGGTCAGCACCGCAGTCCTCCCCTGCCCGTGTGCCCCCGGCAGCGCCTCCAAGGGCTCCTGCGCCCCCACCGCACACACGTAAGCAGAAGGTTATGTTGGGTTTCACCATTGTGCTCTAGACTGTAGCTGCTGAGAAACAAGTTTTCTGGGTTTTTGGTGGTGGTGGTGGTGGTGGTGGTGGTTTGGTTTCTTGTTTTTTGGGGTTTTTTTTTTTTTTACTGCTGTGTCTGATCCTCAGTGACCACCTTCTCATTCCTACTGCTGACTCGGCTCTTTTTCAATCCATTCTTCTTTCGAAAACATCCTCTCTTTTCATTACAACTCTTCCCTTAGGTCTTTGTTTTAAATATTTGTTTTCTAGTTTTTCACTTGTTATCTCTGGTTCTTGTAAATGTCAGTTCTGCCTAGTGTGTTACATTTCTGTTTTCTCTCTGTGTCGGGGCAGAATGTTGGTGGCAGCTCATCTTCAGGGATGCCCGTGTCTTCCCAGGGCCCCGTAGGGCCTGCCGGACGGATGTCCCTACCTGCTGGCTCTGTGCTTAGATTGATTGGCTGGCACCTGTGGGGTTTGAGAGGTTTAGGATTAGTTTTTGTTACATTTTTGGCTTAGGATTCCTGTCCCACATCTCCACACGACACAGGTGTGAGGTTCTGATTCAAGGGGCTTTTCTTTCCCTTTCCACCCAGAGCCAGGGTGGTGATGGGCTTCCTCACCACATCTCCAGAGAGGAAGTCTCCTCGTCTCTTATTCTAGGCGGCACTTTGAGAGTCCCGGCCGGGTAGGTCTCTGAGCCAGCCCTCCGCCCTGCCCTGGCACAGGTGCCAAAAGCCCAGGCCCCGGGGCCTCCCTGTGGGTCCCAGCCTCTGCTGGCCAGCGCAGCGGCCGCCTCACCTTCCCCTCAGGCACCCTTCCCTCTTTGCGTTCCGGTGCCCGTCTTTCCACCTTTCAAGCTTCGCCCTGTGTATCCGTCCCGGATGGCAACACCCACGTTAGCCAGGACTGCAGTGCTTCCAGAGCCTTCTGAGTCCTGCTGCTTTCGCAGAAGATTAGAAGGGTTCCGTGTCTGGAAACCTTTTGTTCCGGTTTCATGTATCGTCTTTAGAAGGTTTGGCATCTTTTGGGTAGTCACTGAGCACGTTGCCTTGTCCATGTCTAATGCCCCCAACTCTGAGTGTTTCCAGCTGTCATGGGTGCCCTCTGGATGCTTCCCCCACACCAAGTGCAAGAACACCCACCCCTGGGGCTGGTTTGCCCAGGGTGGCACACCAAGCCTGGGGCTTATTACTTCATATTAAGGTGACTCGGGGGGTGACTAGGATCAGTGACCGTAGCAAACCCCTCTCAGGGCAGTGACTCAGCATTATGAAGATGCTTCTTAAATGAGATCATCGAGATGGCTGGGGAGGCTGACCTGGAGGTCAGGTGTGGGGGCTCCCCCTCCACTAGAGGCAGAGGGGTGAGCATCACACATGGGCTCACGTTAAAAGGGTTGTGGGGGGCATGTTGCTTGGTGGCTGAGAGCCTGGGCTGTGAGCCAGGTGGCCTGGGTTCAAACTCTGGCTCCACAGCTCACCCAGTAATTGTGAGCAGATGGACTTCCCCCGGCACGCCGCATTCTCCCATCCGTGAATGGAGATACTCGAGTACCTGCCTGAGGTGGGGGAGGTTAAATGACTCACTTTGTACAAACATAGTGGTGGTCATGTTGTTACCAGGCCCCTGGTCCCAGCAGGGCACTGTCTGATTTCGGAGTCACTACTGGTCTCCACAAAAACCTCTACTCTGAATTCTTGAAGACACTCTGAGAAGTTGCCAGTCAGTCAGTCACCTGTATTTCATTGGGGCCCCGAAAGTAGATAAGAGCTGAGGCATGATGTCATTGCTGTAGGTGCCCCCTTTCTGTCTGACTCAGGTACGGAGCACCGAGGCCACCATCAGGGGCCACTAGACATGTGCGTTGGTGCCTTGGAAGATGGGAAAGGAAGTGGGATTGGAAGGGACCTCGTCGGACCAACCTTATGGGGGCGACTCTCCCTTATAACCTCTTCGACAGATGGTGCTTAGCCTCAGCACACTGGAAAATTGGTTTCCAACGATGCACTTGTACCCTTTGTGGGGTGGGGGGATTCCAGTTGTTAGAAAGTTTTCCCTTGTCATAAACCCGAATCTGCTTCTTGCCTATATCTTCTACACATTAACCTCAGCTCTGGTCCACAGAGTGACACAGTGCAGGGCTTCGTCTCCACAAGTCCTTCACTCGTGTGGGGACAGCTGTCACTCCTCCCATCGTCTCATCCCCAGCTCCAACGGGATAACTCTGCTGCAGGTCCCTGGTCACGGCCCAGACCCCCTCCACTCGCCTGCCTTCCTGTGCCCTGCCAGGCTCTTACATGCTGAGCCTCGTACGCTCTGTCTCCATAGGAGGAGATGGCTGAGCTGAAGGCCCAGCTCTACCTACTAGAGAAAGAGAAGAAGGCCCTGGAGCTAAAGCTGAGCACCCGGGAGGCCCAGGAGCAGGCCTACCTGGTGCACATCGAGCACCTGAAGTCCGAGGTGGAGGAGCACAAGGAGCAGCGCATGCGGTCCCTCAGCTCCACCAGCAGCGGCGGCAAAGACAAGTCCAGCAAGGTAGGGCCAAAGGGGCTCGGGCCCCACTCCCTGCCCAGTCCCCAGCACTCACTGCCTGTGCCTCCCCTCCCTAATTTGCACAGGAGCTGCAGGCCACACTCGTTACCTAAAGGAAGGTGGCATTTGAGTGTAAAGAAACCAAACCTGCCTTTACAAACTCTCACTCTATGTCACAGGGAGATCATGTCCCCAGGTCATCGTCCTTCCAGGCAAGCGTCTGGGCCGTGGTCCCACAGTCCGATGCCGGGGCCACCTGCTGTGTGTGTCCCCATCCGCGCACCGGCCACTGTGTGTGGACTACTTCTGTGCTCATCACACAGCAGAACCCCAAGGAAGCATCGTTACCCAATCTGCATGAGGAAAATGGGGTTCAGAAGAAGTGAAAAGTCTCAGAGCTCCTCAATAGCAGAATCGGGGTGTAACCCCAGTTTGGCTAACAGGCCCTCCTCCCCTTGTTCTGTTGCCTCCTTGACTTCTTTTCGGCAAATGCCGTCAGCGAGGTGAAGCAGGAAGCCACCTGAGGCAGAGGCAGAGGAAGAGGGCGAAGGCAGGCCCTGGATTTCACAGCAGATACCTTGGAGTGTGGGTTGTCAGGTGATATCATCTTGCAAACTCACATTCCCATTAGCCCCCAAGTCTTTTTTTCTAGAGTCGAAGCTCATTCTGTCACCTTGCATTTCAGAATTACTTCAAGTACTGTGTTAGAGTAAAAAAGCTTTGGACCTAAAGAATTATATTCCTTGTTCCAGGACACTGAAATTCTGTGCATTGGGTTTTCTGTTCCTGATAAATGGTAGCTTCTCCAGATGCCAGTTTGTTTCAGGCCCAAGACTTGTGGGCACATGCTGACCTGCTGGTCTAATGAGGTCTCTTGCAGGCCAAAAGCCGGGTATCTCCAGGAGAGTCATGCACAGGGGAAAGAAACCACTTGCTGATGCCATGTGGCAGTGAACTGTCACCTCCTAAATAGCTAAGCCCTTGGAAGCACGCTTTACAAAGGGCCACAGCTGCACCTTGCCCACCTCTCACCTGCTGAGGAGCCCGGGGCATCCGCACAGGGCACCCAGTGGGGCCAGTGCTCCCGAGACTCCAGCTGCTTCTCAGTCAGTTATCTGTTCGCTCAATAAATGAGATGCGGTCTCATTGGTTTGCACTCCTGTGGGGGACACTGATGAGCAAACAGAGGGTCATGACACAGTGACACAATGTCCTGAGTGAGTTCGAGGACCGATTCCAAGTGTGACGGGCGGCCACAGGCAACACTCAGAACCCAGGCTTGGCAACGCCCGCCAGGTCTCAGGAGCGGAGACCCAGTGGAGAGTGGAAGCTGGCCAGATGAACGAACGAAGGGGGAAGCGGGGGAACACCCCAGAGGGAAGAGGAATCGATGCACTGGTTGGAGAGGTCAGCCGGCTGTGCTCTCCCGGGGACAGTGAGGAACCGCTGAAGGGTTGCCCCAGGGGGCGATGAGGCACGTTTTGCACTTTGGACAGGTCACTGTGCAATGCACCAGGAAGCCGTCTGCCCCACCGGGGCGGGGCCTGCGCCTTGCTGTTTCCTACGGTGGTGCCAGGGCTCAGGGAGGCGGGCATTCTGTCCCATGCCTGCCTCTTTAAAGTCTGTCCAGCCTCTGTGAGTGTGTTAGCGGTCCCTGGGGGGCAGCGCCTGGGAGACAGCGCCTGTGTGTGTGGTGCGTGGGTGCACACGCTCAGGGCCGGGTGGGACCAGACTCCCAGGGTTCTTCCCAGCCCCCAAGCTGAGCCTCCCCCCGGTTCCTGGTGTTGGTTTTGACTGGGGAAGCGCTGTGTTTTATGGAACGGCTTCAAAGTGCAGAAGTCACTTTGATGGAAAAGGCCAGGTGATTTTTTTTTTTAAACATTAGAGTAAAGAGCTTTTTAAAAGTACCTTGGGTTGTTCAGGTAATGAATTTAGAGTAAGCCGATTCTCTTGTCTGTCAAATACTGGAACCATTTACCATTTCAATAACATCTCCCTTCTGAGCTATTCATTTTTCTGATTTGTTGGTAGATGAAGCAAACTGTCCAGAGCCAGGGCTGGAAAACTGTAAAGCGTCACACAGTCAATATTTTGGGCTTTCGAGGCATCCGGACTCTGCTGCAGCTTCGCTTGGCCGCTGCAGAAAGCCGCGGCGCCAAAGCAGAGAGGGCGCAGGCGCGGAACGGCGGGCAGCGTGCTGATAGCGCCTCGTGTGCGGACATTGAAACTTGAATTTCATATAATTTCTACACATCACAAAATAGTCTTTATATATTTTTTTTTTCATGATTTTAAAAACAGAAAATCAATTGTTAGCTTGCGGGCCTTATAAAAACAGGTGGCAGGCCAGATCTGGGTCTAGAACACCCCCTTACTCTATAGGGTGGGTGCCCTGCTTGTTTTAAAACTTCCCTCCAGCCAACAAGCTGGAACCCAAATCTCATTCAAGTTGCATTAGCTTTTTTGCACTTGTCTCTGCAACAGATATTGCCGGCCGTATTCATTGAGAGGCATGGGATGGGACGAGGCTGTCCCTGTCTCCCTGTCTCTAAGGAGTCTTAAGCTGTCCCGGGGGAGTGGGTGCACAGAAAGGGAGGCTGTTGGGAACTCAGCGTCCACACACTGGAGCGCAGGGCCGGGCCGGCCCACCGGCCCACGAGGTGGAGAGGAGGGCGGGAGAGCCGCTGGCTGCCGAGAGCACGCAGAGGGGAGGGCGTTCAGATGACAGCGGTGTGGCTGCGGACGCCCAGTGTGGGGGCATCGCTGCAACAGCAGGCTGCGGGACACTCGGGGCCCTCCTGTGGTCCGGACCGGTAGCACTAAATTCATACTTCGGCGTAGCTCTCATCTCGTCGCAACCTAACTTTGTTTACATTTAGTAAACATGTATCAACAGCAGATCACCAGCTTTTTTGGCTCAGGCCTGGGGTGTAGTAGGTGCTCAGTGAATGTCTTTGGAGCAAAAATCATCAGATGCGCCTCCCCACCCCCCCCCCCCACTTTCCTAGGCAGCATGGAGGCTGCCCTGGGTTAGAGCGCTCAGATGGCTGGCCACGGCACGCGGGCAGGAGTCCGTCCCCGCGTCCCTCCGCCGTGAAGCAGGATTCGGTCTGATGATGTCAGCATTCCTGTCTAATGTTATAACATGGGGGGCGGGGGAGGGTTGCATTTCTGTTTTCCTCCTCCCCCCCTGAGTTTTCTAGAGGTTACGCTGTACCTAAATGTAGACAAGACTGGTTTTCTCCCAAGGAGGAGTGGGGCTGGGGTTGAGGATCCTCTGTCTCCCCCTTGCCTCTCTCCAATTATGAGAGGCTGACTCGTGGTGGAGAGCCCTGGTCTACAGCCAGTCCACCCAGGTTTCATCCTCGTTCACCATGTCCTGGCAGATGACTTGGGGCAGAGTCACTTCTGTGCCTTAGTTTTCTCCTTGGCCAAACGGGGATCACGGATCACGATAGCAGCTACCTCGGAGTATCGTCATGATGATTAAGTGAGAGGGCGTGTGTGACGGCTCAGGCCAGTGCCTGGCGCGCAGGGAGTGCTGGGAGCTGGCGGGGGGCGATGTCATCACCCGTGGGCCAGCCTGCCGAGGGCTGGGACCCCGGGGCAGTGCTGCAACTGTCACCCCTGCTAACCCGCATGTCTGCCATTCCCAGGACTGTGCTGACGCTGCCTCCCCGGCTCTGTCCCTGGCTGAACTGAGGAACACGCACAGCGACAGTGAGCTAGCTGCAGAGTTCGCCAATGCCATCCGTCGGTAAGCGCCCTGCCCAGGACCCCGACACAGATGCAGTCTGTTCGGGGAACGACGGCCTTATTCTCAGTTCTCTTGGCTGCTCCTGCCGTGCTCCTGGGTCCCTCAGGTCTGCCCAGGAAGGGGCTTCAGCTGTGTCCATTGTGTCTGGAGTACATGTTGAGTTTTGTGTTTTGGTGATGAACTCTCTTATCTCTTTAATGATGGGCCCTCCTCTTGTTCAGTCCTTGCTAACGTACATGGAGAAGCCCTGCTGGCACCAGACCTTTCAGAAGGGGAGCCACGGGAGAGTGTAGAGAGGTGGTCATTTCATCGGCAAACAGAAAACGTCCCTTTCTTTGCATTTTTGTTGTGTTGCGCTGACGGGACCCTCCAGGACAGTGTTTGACGGTGACAATCAAACCAGGCATCTTGACCTTGTCTCTGGCAGCAGCGGGGACACTTCCGTCAGCATCGCCAGCTCTTCCCAGTCAGGAAGCCTCATGTACGCATTCAGTTCTGGGCATTTTCCTCTGTTGTTTGTGTTTCTCCCCCTCTCTTCTTCCTCTTCTCCAAGGAGAAACGGTTGCTGGCCCATCTGGATCTGCCTTCCGCACCCTCGCCTGCCATACCCTTGCCCTCTGTCTAAAGAAGCGCCGTCCAGTAGAAGTGAAGTGCAAACCACGTGTGTGATTCTGGGCTTCTAGTAGTCAGATTAAAAAGTCAAAAGCAACAGGTGAAATCCACGTTAATAAGGTGTATGCAAAATATTCTTTTCAACATCTAATCAACATTTTTACAAGATATATTAATGAGATTACCTGTAGTGGTCACACCAAGTTTTCAAAATCTGGGACACATTTTACACTGACGACACATCGCAAATTCGAACAGCCAGCTTTTCGGGCGCTCAGGAGCGCGGGCGGCTGTGGCTGCCCTGTGGGAAAGTGCAGTTCTGAGAGGTTCTTCAGCTCAGTTGTCCAGCTCACTAATTTATTTATGTTTTTAATCCTCACCTGAGTATATGTTCATTGACTTTTTTTTTTAAGAGAGGGAAAGAAAAGGAGAGAGAGACGGAAACATCGATATAAGAGAGAAACATTGATCAGTTGCCTCCCATACACACCTCTGCCTGGGATCGAACCTGCAGCCTTTTGGTGTAGGGCTGACACTCCAACCAGCTGGACCACCCGGCCAGGGCACGAATTTTTTCCTTAGTTGTATCCATTCTGGTGTTTGACTTAGAGCTGAGTTTTTTATTTTGGTAATTAAATTTGTCATATCTTTAGTGGTATGATATCCTCTTACTCTCTCTGAGGATATTATGCTGTTTCTAAAACGTTATTTTGTCTGCCATGTAGACTCTGTGTCCACACATCAAATTCTTTTCAGAATTGAGTTTTGTGACTCCTCCTTGGTGTGGCTCACACACTCCCCTTCTGGGCTTCCTCTTCCTCCTGGCCCACACTCACTTCTTGGGCTGCAGACCTGGCCCAAGCATCTGGTCGCCTGGTGTCCTGGGCCCGGCAGCTCTCCCTGAGCCCCTCTGAGGCCCTTTCTTCTCATAGCTCCACTCTTCTGTTTGCATTCTGAGTTGTGGTTTCCTTTCTTGGGGAGAATAAAAGTCTTGGCCTTCTCTATCATTTCTGGTATACAAGGAAGACTCCTTGCTTTCTAACACATTCAGGGATTTTTGAAAAAAACACTTCCTGCCCTGGCAGATGGTTCAGTTGGTTGGAGTGTCATCCCACACACCGAAAGGTCGTGGGTTTGATTCCTGGTCAGGGCACATACCTAGGTTGTGGGTTCGATCCCCAGTCAGGTTGTGAATGGAAGGCAATCAATCTGTTTCTTTCTCACATCAATGTTTCCATCCCCCTCTTTCTCTCTCTCTCTGGGCACCCCCCTTCCTCTCTGTCTAAAAATAAATATGAATCCTCAGATAAGGGTAAAAAAACACATTTCCCAACATTTCTGGGGTTCAGGGTACCCAGGGAAGGCTACAGCGGCGTGCCCAGTCTGCCCTCCAGATCCAGTGGCTGCTCAGGTCGGGTGTGGCCTCCAGGCTGACAGCAGATGGAAGGCTGCATCTTGGGAACTTCATTGCCTTCCTCACTTCCTGTCACTTTTGCTCTTTGCTTCCAACTTGTAACAGCTCTGCTTTCACACCGCCTGCGCCTCTGGTCACGTGGTTACGTTACCATTGCTTGGCTTGAGGTGGGAAGAGAGAGGCGTCTCCAGAAGATGCTATCTATGAATCCCAATGACCTGACAGTGCCAGGAGCAGGAGATGCAGGCCCACACCCACCTCCCAATGGGAGCCATTGGGGTGGCGTGTCTGTACCCTAAGCCCCAGCGTTTTTCCAGTTCCCCAAACCTCAGAGGCCTTTGCTGGCACAGGGAGGGTGCAGATTCTGCTGACTCGACACAGAGAGATTTCATTTGCTGTGTCCATCACAGTGGATTTGCAATAACCAGCCTTGAGTTGGTTAGCATGGATTTCTAATCAAGAGCCAGATATATGGATCCCAGAAAGAACCCACAGGGCTACAGGGAAAAGAGCAAGAACATAATTACACTGTAACTGTAGCTTAAACCCTGGAAGAATCATTTCGTGAGGGTATGTAATATAAACACCTGAGGGCTGGGAATGTTTTTATTTTTAAAAACCAAGTGGAAACTAAGACCTTTGGAGATATTAAATCACCACCGAGCTAGTTGAAGTCAATTGAGGGAAACTGCCCACATTTTCAGAAATATTTCTTCCTTAGAAAAGGAATCTGTGGGCCCAGGCATTGAGATTCAAGACAGCAGGTACAGAGCAGGGAGGGCAAGAGGCTAAACCGTGGTCTTTTCTTGTGGAGAACCAGCCAGCCCCAAGGAAGGTGTCCGTGGCCTTCCAGTCACTGGTCCTGAGGTTCCTGCCCTGCCCCAGCCTGGCCTCCAGGCCTCGCTGGTGTCAGTTTGGGCAGCCCTTGCACCGACCCTGCCTTCTCACTGCGTCTTCTCCCAGCCCTGCTGTTTGGAACGCAGCCCAGACCGCGTGCAAACATACGTTTGCCACTTACCTCCCATCTGTGCTGATTTCAGTCCTTCCACCTCCATGAACGTTCATTGTGGTTTATTGGCTCCCATGTTGCCATCAAACCGCATCTGGCAGACCTAGTTTCCGGTCTTGCACAGGAAGCTCTCCTAACCAGGGGGCCTTGTTTTGGCTCCTCTCCCCGCAGGCTGTGTGCTGCAAAACCTTCTTCATCTCAGGTCCCTCTCCTGCTCTGGGTCCTGGTAAAATTAAACTGGATGATCTTTATACCAAAGAACTGAAGTGCAGTTAAAGAGAGAATTTTCAGAAATGACTCTTTTTTTGTACTTGGGTATGCAAGATGCAGCCTGCCCTGGGGCCTCAGCACAGCTGGGAGGGGACCATTCATCTCTGTCATGTTCTCAGGACAGGCGGTGGTCTCCATGTGAGGGGGTGGGAAAGGCACAGCAAGGCTGAGTGGTTTTCCAGGGTTACAGAGCAAGTCAGTAAGAAATCGGGGGGCTTCCACCTTCTCTGCTGGACCCCACTTGCTGCCGAAGCTTTGTCTGCAGATGAGGGTGACCCAGGCCTGCTCGTGTGGGCTCACCTGGACAATATTTATAACAATTAAATAACTTTATCCTCAAAAAGGACTTAAGAGATAGATGTTTTACACTACCTGGGTTTTCTGAAAAATAATTAGTGATAGACTGATGTTTACAATGAAGGAAATAAGTAGGGTCATATGATATAGTCATTGTAGGGACTTCCCCCCCCCAAAAAAAAATCACATATAGATTGCAATGAATAATTTGGAGGAAATGACAAGGTGCTATGATGTTACAACTCAGCCATTTGTTCAGATGGGTGGGCTTCTCGGAGGAGGTGACCTTTGAGGTAAGATGAGGAGGAAAAGTAGCTGGTTGGGAGAAGGACACCCCAAGCAGAGGGAAAAGCTTAGTGTGTGCTGACGGGATTCCAGCATGCTGGAGGGTGAGAGGGGCAGTGCCAAAACCTGTGTAGGCAGGGGGCAGGTCGAGCAGGGCCCTAGAGGCCCAGGTAGGATCACTGGTTTTATTCCAGCCGCAGGGGGAAGGCATTGAAGGGCGGTAACATGATCGACTTGTGATAGTAAAAACTTCTGAGACTCTGTCTGTGAAAACCTAACTAGAGGAGGCAGAGGTGCTGCCGACACCATGGGGAGGTGAGGAGTGACCGCCCTACAGGTGCTGGCAGAAGTGGCGCTTTGGTAGGTGTCGTTTGCTCTTGAACTGCTGTGGAGGTTGAGGGGGAGGGAGGAGTGATGAGGGCCGATGGCGTTGCCCTTTGCTGACAAGGGCGGAGGAATGGATTTGGGAGACCATCTCAGAAGGCTAGCCTCAGACATGTCAAGTTGAAGATGCCTAAATACAGGTGTCAAATAAGCTTAGAGATCCAAGACAAGGCCTGGAGGTAAGGATTTGGGCTTTTAGCATGTTACTTAGAAAAATAAATGGGGATGGAGAGAATCAAGTGAAGAAACGGTGGGCTGTAGAATATGGTCCAAGCCCAAGTCCCTGCGCTCTGAGTATGCAGGGTTGGAGCAGAGACCGGGTCTGCAGGTCTGCGAGGCCCCACCCACCTTCCTGGGCTTGGTCCTCCAAGACAGCTGGCCAGGCCTGGGCAGTGTGCTTCGGTCTCTCAGGGTCCTGGGGACTAGGGAAGCCCTTGGTTTGGGGGAGCAGGGCCCTGGGAGTTCCATATTCTCCGTTGTCTACAGGGTGCCGCAGAGGGGTATGGATGTAATTGGGGTGGAGGATAATGGTATGATTGCTCTGGGCAGGTTTTTTGTTGTTAATTTATTGAGTTCATGGTGACATTTTTAATTCTTGTCACAATATTTTTTCCCTTTGCACTATTAGTCAACTTTAGAATGAAAAAAGACTGAAAACCGTAACAAAATGCAGGAGAAATGACCCTCCTGTTTTTTTTTTTTGTTTTTTTAGCCAGAGGGAAAGGATGAATCTTTCCCAATCTCCTAACCTGCCCCAGCTGACAAGGTGGAGGGGGGAACAGGCACCCAAGAAACTGTTCTTACTTCTGGCAGGAAATGGTGACACTCTCAGACTCCTGTAGGAAATGCAGCCAAATTTCGGGTGGCTCCTGGGGCCCAGGAAGAAGCCCCATCCTCAGTCGGTGGATGCACTCTGCTGGAGGGAGGGTTCCCTGAAGAGTGAGCAGTGATGGGACTTGGGCTAGTTGTCAGGCTTCACTTTGAAAGATTTTCCCCTTTCAGCCTCACTTATAAAAACAGGTCAGGATTTTTGTGTTGCAGTTCCTTTATTACTATTTGGAAAGCTTGACTTGCACTAACAGTAGCTGGAGGCAGAAACATGAAAGATGAAGATATTTGAAAAGCCAGGGAGGAGGAACCAGCCTCTGAACCATCGGCGGAGTCCTCACCTCGGTCCCCCTCCCAGCCCCTCCTGTCAGAAGCATAGACCTCCCAGTTTACAAAAGCAGGCTGAGTTTAAAATCTGCACACAGTTGTTTATATTTATACATTGTTTATAAAAACTGTATTGATTTGGATATTTTGAGTATGTCAGCTATCTCCTGCTATTGGTGTCTAGTGGGTAGGGGCCAGGGGTGCTGCAAAATATCTTCCAACGCATAAGCCAGCCCCACAGCAAGGAATTATTTGGCCAAAATGTCAGAAGTACCAAGAAACTTTGCAAAGCACTTTTGACACCTTCAATCAGTCACAGCACTTTCTTCACAAGCTGCACAAACCTTTTTTTGTTTCAGTTGCATTTTTACCTTTCTTGAAAAAGCAGTATGTGCTGAAAATGTTGAGTATTTTCTCCCATCTTCAAAATTAAAATGGCTGCACAAAAATGCTCCAATTTTGATATATTTAATGCACACTGATATGACAGCTGTCACAATACAATCTAAGAAAATTGTTTTGAATGACATTAAAGACAACTAAGTGCTACCAGAGCCAAATGTAGGGAAAAAAACTAAAGGAACTTTTTTGGCCAACCTAATAGAAAATGAAAGCTGCCTGTCATCCCTCTTCTGTGCGTTAACCTTTGCTGAGTGGTGTTTAGCCTTCTTGGTCTATTGTTAGACTAGATTTTTTTGTTGTTTTTGCAAAAATGGCATCGAACAGAACTCACCCTTCCCACTTGACAGTTTATCAGACACCATGCCAAATGCATTTTGATCTGCATTTAAGTTGCAGAGTGGTAGAGATACATAACCAAAGCTACCGTGAATGCAGCTGTAATCTCCTCTATCTTTCGGCACCTATACTATTTCTAAAGAAAAATTCCCAGCGATCAAGTTGCTTAGTCAGGGGGTGTGTTCATTTTGCCAGATGATGCCAGATTGCCTTCCAACACAATCATGCTAATTTACATTCCTCATTCGAGGCATTTCTTCCATAAATTCTGGTTTCTTAGTATGCTCCAAGGAAAAATACTCAGTGTTATTCCAAAGCTGTGTTAACCACCATCATTAAGAAACTGTCACCCAGGCATGGTGCTCAGCACGGGGGATACGTCGGGACAAAACCAACAAAGATCCTTGTGACCCTGGAGCCGATGTGCCTGTGGGGGAAGTCTTCTGAGCCCAAATGCACAAACCAGATCAGGGATCGTGCTGCGACGCTGCGCCCAAGGGAGGCGGGGTGGTCATTAACGTCTCCCTGCCCGGGGTCTTGTGTTCTTGTGGGAATCAGAGGGAGGCAATCAGCTGAATGGACACTAGAAATCTCCCGTAACTGACCCCTCATCAGTTAACTTGGGCTATTGCTATAGCAGTAAAGAGACCACAGAATGTGAAGCCATGGGGTGGGGCGGGAGTCAAATGAAAGTGCCCATATAATTTCAGTACTTTAAAGGGAAACAAGGACCTTTAAAAGGAGAATACTGTCAATTCTACTTCCTCTACCTTTTTGTGTTTGGTTTGCAAGGTAGGACCATGTTGATTTCAGTAAGCAGGGATTTGTCCAAGGCAGACTGCCCCTGGACAAGAGCAGAGGCTTTGTGCGTGAAGCCGAGTGGTTCAGGAGATGCTGGGGACACCTGGAGCAGAAGGCTGTGGGGCTGCGACAAGGTTCTGTGGTCGAGCTGCACTGGCTGGGGAGCATCTGGCACGCCCATAGAAGGGACTTCTAGGTTAGCTCAGGTTCTCCATCTGGAAGACATCCTGTCTTGTTTCTTTGTGACTTATACCTTAGATCTCTAAAGGCCCTTAGCATTGAAGGAAGCAGACTCAGATCGGCCTCAGGAGAGCAGAGGTGAGGCCTCCTGGCTCTGCCCCCAGGAAAGGGGGCTCCTGTGCCCTCCTGCGTCTCCTCTCTGTGCCTGCCTTTGACTCGGCAAGGTGCACACTTGCTGGGTAGCAGCCACCTCCATCATCGCCCGAGTCACTCATGGCATGCTGTCTCTCCTTGATGCAGAGAAAAGAAGTTAAAGGCCAGGGTTCAAGAGTTGGTGAGTGCCTTGGAACGACTCACCAAGAGCAGTGAAATCCGACACCAGCAATCAGCAGAGTTTGTTAATGACCTAAAGAGAGCTAACAGGTAAAAAACCCCTTGTGTGTATATGGCCAGTGGTACTTTGTGGGTTCAGGACCCCTTTATACGCATAAAAAACTGAGGATCTCAAAGAGCTTTGTTCTTATTATTTATTGACACCATATTAGAAACAAACAAATTTTTAAGTTTTTCTTTTAATAAACAGTAACTACATATAATATAAATGACCTTTATTTTTTAAAAAAACTTATTTTACAAAAAGTGGCACTCTTTTTACAATTTTGCAAATATCTATAACGTCTGGCTTTTTTATAATTGTTTTAGTCAATGTCTGGTTTAATAGAAGACAGCTGGATTCTCACAATTGCTTCTACTGGCAAATACATTGTTCTGAAACAAGAAAGCCAGCTTCACAGACTGTAGGTAGAAAATACAGGACCTCCCCGGAAGGGGCTTTCAGACACCTCAGGGGTCCATCTTCAGGCCACACTTGAAGAACCTGAATGCACATGGAAGGTGTGTGTGTGTGGGGGGGGGGATGTGTAGGTTGCCATGTGGGACCAGAGAGGGTGTCAGGACTTACCTAGCCCTGGGCTCATCCCTGCCCCCTCCCTGGGGGACAGCTCAGAGGCCTAGATTCTGTGTCGGGCTGGCATCAGCTTCGGATAGCCTGTGTGCTCAGAGTCCCACTGGTCCAAAGAATGAAGGGAAATGGCCGCAGCCCCTCCGCCCTCATCCTCAGCGAGGTCACTCAGACTAAAGTGCGGGAGAAACTCCTTCCCATATCTTACACTTAACCATCTGTTGCAGGCAGCCATGGAATGATAGACACAGTATTCATATTTGAATGACAGATTTCTGGAATCCAGCTGCCTTTCTGCTGGTTTTGCATGTGGCTAGTTCTGATTAGGAGGCTTAACCCTCCTAATGTGTCATTGACAAGCCCCTGGCAGTCAGCTGAGTAGTGGTGGTTAAGCTCAGAGATGAAGGGCCGTGAGAGCTGAAACACTAACCATTTGACTTCAGGTTCCTACTGAGGAGGCTGAGTGACCTCTGCTGCTCCAGAATGGTGCTTGCTGGACCTGGCTGCCCACTGGACAGGCCAGTGTGTCTCAGTGCTGCCTCGGGGGGAGCTTGCATCTCATTTCCTTCTGTCCTCCCACAGCAACCTGGTGGCCGCCTACGAGAAAGCAAAGAAGAAGCATCAAAACAAACTGAAGAAGCTGGAGTCTCAGATGATGGCCATGGTGGAGAGACACGAGACCCAAGTGAGGATGCTCAAGCAGAGAATAGCTCTGCTGGAGGAGGAGAACTCGAGGCCACACACCAATGAGACTTCGCTTTAGTAGGCACTCGGGCCCCAGAGTTCTTCCTGTGGAAGCTCAACGGTAGCAGGTCGCGGAAGACAGAGGGACCTGGGGACAGAGTACCTGTTGGGAAAATTAAGGAAGGTTGGCAGG
This sequence comes from Anoura caudifer, assembly GCA_004027475.1. Lineage (NCBI taxonomy): Eukaryota > Metazoa > Chordata > Mammalia > Chiroptera > Phyllostomidae > Anoura > Anoura caudifer. The sequence continues at coordinate 41,578 of PVKU01008743.1, read as the reverse complement.
TAGGTCAGCGCCTGGAAGGTGCAGTGCTGTGGACTAGCCCTGGGGGTGAGCATCCCTGGTGACGCCATGCGGACTGTGTCCCGCAGACCCACGGGCAGCATGTAAATACCTGCTCTGTGTGCGTGCTCAGCAGGCCTGGCTTCTGCTTCCAGCGCTGGCTTTGTCCCCCTCCCACCTCTTCTGCTCTGGAGGTGGTACATCAGCAGTGTCCCAGGTGTTTTGTTTGATAGGATTTTCCACTCTTTCCCTCTGTTTGGTAGTTATCTCTGGCATCCCCGGATCTTTCCTCTGACCTCCTTTGGAGGGAAAACTCTTGACACACAGGGGTGTGTGTATGTCTTCGTATCTAGGAGATTTGCTCACTTTAAGGCAGCTTTGGTGTTTTAAGTCCCACCTACCAACTCTGAGGCACAGGCTGTCACACAGCAGATGGTACATAGGTGTCACAGTCCTAGACAGGAAGTTACAGGGCAAGCCCCAGGCTGTGCCTGAACAGCTGTGGAGGGGAGAGGGAATGAGACTGCCTTCAGCTCTCACTGTGGAGGCAGGGCCTGGGAGGGTGCTCTCTCCTGATTTTGGGACTGCCCTGCCTCATGGGTCCCTATCAACAGCCAAAGCTAGGAGCTGGGCTGATGTGTAAAATTTTATCTGGAATTTCTTCAAGGATAGAGGACCATTTTTAGTACTTCCCTACCCCTGGGCCCTCTATAATTGCTGTTTGCATGAACCAGAGTTCACCCACAGGAGTGTATGTGTAGCTCTGGAAATGCCTCTATTTCTCTAAGCACAGGAGGCAGGACACCAAGTAGTTACTGTTTTGCAGGCTGATCCCATCTATTTAAGAGACTGCTACTGAACCACCAGTTCAAGACTTCACTCCTGCTGTTGATGAAGGGCAGAGGGTGAGGAAATGGTCCTCAAGGCCTCCTTTTCTCCCCCAGACTTGGTGATCGTTAGCATACGGTGCTTAAACAGGTTAAATTTCGAGCAAAATGCTGACAGGACTGGGTAGGACCAAAGTACCTGAATTCTTTCAGGAAGGGCTTCCATCTCAGACTCATTATCCCTCTTCCACTGTCTCATAGTCTTTCTTCGGTAGTTGCCCTACACTGCGACATCTTAAAGGACCACTTGCCATTTACTCTGTGGCACCTGAAACTCCACCCAAGTGCCCTTTGAGAAGTTCGTCCCAATGCAATGCCACCGTTCACAAAGTTTTGCTTACGGCCAGGTCATTGTGTCAGCGTCCCCATGTCCACAGCTAAACGTCTGCTTTCAGAGTGCATGAATCCCGCTCCTCAGCCTTTTGCCCTCTGGTGGAGGACACTCGAACTACCGCCTTGGAGGGCAGAGTCTCATCCCCAAAGCAGTCAGCTTTCTCAGGTAGGCAGTGCGGCTGCCAGATCTTCAGTCACCTGGTGTCAGCGTGCAGGAGCCAGCTCTCCGATGCTCTGATCACTGGGAAGGTGCCCGCTGGTCCCTGTGTCTGTTATGAATCATTCAGTCACAGTTGGTTCTCGTTTGTGATTTCTTAAAATCAGTTTTTACCCTTTGGGTAAAATTTCATTTTGTCACAAGGAAAGTGTTTTGGCTGAAAAGTATGTCCAAAAATGGTTTAACAGAAAAAAAATCCCGATTTTCCCAGCTTGCCTAGGGAAACGTCCTCCTCCAAGCTAACTGGGGTGTGCGTGCAAGGTGGGAATGCAGCCATGGCTCTGTCTTGCAAATGAAAAGTGCAGCAGATGCAGGAATCAAAGCCTGTCTGCTGCCCTACCAGGCTTGCCCCAAGTTAGAAAGAGAGCCCACCCTTGTAGGGTCCTGGAGCCCTTCCAGACCGAGGCTGCACTCTTCCGTTAGGAGCCCTTGTATTCCTAAGTTGCCTGGCCTCATTTTGAGTTTATACATCAACATAATACTTTTTAAATTTGTGGTGATCGGGTAAAAACTATTTCCCCAGTAAAACTGTTACTTTTATAAATGTGCAGAATAAAAAAGCTATTATTGAATAGTTGATTTCCTTTCCTTGTATTTTTCAAAGACCCCCTTAACATAAATCCTTGCTGAAGGTGAACACCTGTTCAAACTACGGAGCCCACTGAAACTGCATTGTTGGATGCCTGCAGGTGCTGGGTAATCTTCCCTTTTTGTAACCTGAACTATTCCCTTTCTGAATACAAGATGGTTTTACGCCAACATCTGTCGGGTAAAACAATGTTATTAATTCTAATTTGTATGAAGTTTAAAAAAATCTTTATTTTAGACCCTCATATTTTTGTTTTCTTCCGGTTTCCTCAGTGGTTTCTTACCCCTTTCAGGCAGTTACCATCTCTATTCCAAGTTCAGTCTTTGGCCCTTAGAGCAATGGATGTGGGAAGAAAGGACCCACCCTCACAGTTCTCTTGCAGTGTATTTCCCACCACTGAATTGAGGCAAAAATCAGAAGAGACCTCTGTCACTGGCGTGCCATCAGTGTGTGGACCTACCCACTGCATCTGATGTTCTGCCAAGCCCCAAGTGCTGCAGCTACCAAAACTGACACAGACTCCTGAGTGGTAAGATGTTATTTGAGACTTTCACCAAAACCTACTTATGATAAATATCTGTCACTGGACAGTTGACACTTAACCATGCCCTTGACCCCAGAGGTATACTAGGTGTCTCACTGTTGCCATCTACTGGCATGTCAGGTGTCTGAAGTTAACATCCATGCTGCCTGAAACTGGAAATGTTAGGTCTATAAAAAATGAAGTGCCAGTTAAACATAACTGCTTAATTCTCCTTTGAGATGCATGTACTTCTCACTAATCTTTCCTCTGAGCCTGCAGCAATACTTTACAGGAACCTCAGAACTCTGAATTAGAGCTTTGTTGTTCTTCTCTAGAAAGGCTCCAAACTGGACCCTCTAAGGCTTTTTCTTAAAAACCATTAGGATGTGGCTAGTAAGGATTTCACTACTCTTAAGAAGTATCCGACAATCTCCTAGTCCCTAACTCTACATAGATCAGCGGTCCCCAACCTTTTCTGCACCAGGGACATGGTTTCCTGGAAGATAATTTTTCCATGAAAGGGCAGGCGCACTGAGCTCTGGTGGTAATGCTAGCAAAGCTTCACTGGCTCACCTACTGCTCTGCAGCCCTGTCTGGTTGGGGACCCCTGATACAGACTACATTTCAAATGGAAAAATGCTCCCCAGTCAGCTGATCTGAGGGGGACTGCCTGCATCAGCGTGAATTAAGAACCTCCATAGTTGCCTGTTTTCCCATGGCCCATAAAAACTATCATGCAGTTAATTCTGTCATTCATTATCTTAAACATCTCAAGAGTTTAGGGTAGCATACTTGTATTTTAAGTGAACTGACGAGAAAGACATCAAGACTACAAAAAAAAAAAAAAAAAGGAAAAGAAACCCTCAAACTTTTACAAATGACTTCTGAAAGTCATAAGGTTCCAAAAAGTTTTAAGTCATTTGGAAATACATAAAACTAGGAGTATGCCTCATCCATGAAACTATTTCATCATTTTCACTAAGTTTACAGCTACATCTATTTGTAGATGCAGCAAACAGAGCTACAGTTAGTTTCTAGAGGCCAAAGGGGGAATGAGTTATCTGATGAGTGAATGTTTGCACTGAGTTTAATTAGGGCATAGTCAGATAGCATTGCCAAGGGTGTTTTATTGCAGGGTGGGAGACATACGTACATTTTTGTTGTTTTCCTATACTAGGTGACACTGAAATCATATAGCAATTATTTTCTGTTTACCCAAAAGAATGTTCTATTTGACAAGAAATAATAACAATCACCACTTCTCACTAAAGTTTCCAAACTCCCTAGTGCTTAAAGGATGGGCCCTACTTTGTAAGAGACACAAAAAACTAGTTACAAAAGAAAAATTACGCCTTCGCTGCACACAGTTCTCCCTGAAGTTTATTCAAATCCCATTCTAGTTCACTGAAACCTCGTGTGTGTATAAAGGGCAGCTTGAAGTTAGCCTTGAACCTGTGTCGTCCTGCAGGTCCTCTTGTTTCACACTTTCCAACTGACTACAATTGTATTCACTAACTTTTTAGAACTGGAATCAGAATTAACAGTTAATGTGATGCTGGCCGCTACCACAGCATCACTGAGCTGTTAAACATACATGTGGAAAAGGGTACAAGTTGGAATAGCAGGTGTTCATGAATTTCTGTTTTGCTAATTCCTGTGTAAAGGAATCTAGTTTCACATACAATTTACATTTTTGGTTAATAAGTTATACTGGACACATTATCACTCACATCTGAGTGAAATTTTGTATGTGGCCATGACAAATCATTCTGTCACAGTAACAGCAAATAGTATCGGATAATCATATCCTTGACCAGTGGTACCCGATTTTTCCCGAGTTGAGGTAGATACAAATCACTCATCCACACTAATTATCTGAAATACTAGCTCAGCAGAGCAACCAAGCTATATACAAAATTCCCCCATTCACACTGATTACCCGCTTGTTCATGCTCTACATTTACTTTTGCACTTTTTGCAAATCAAATCCGTGTGGAAATGTTCTGTTTGTAGAACTCCTAGTATTCACTTACAGTGCTCATGTCAGGACTGCCCAGTGAGTAAGAGCCCTTAATAACCTGCCTCTGACTGAACCCCGTGCACAACAGATAATGAAACATGTTCCTTCATTCTGATGTTTTAGACACTGTCGACTTATTTACCCTGCACAAGATTTGCGTTTCCTATTATTTGACAATGTGCTACTTTTACACCACTTGGATGTACTGTCAGTTATTAAAGCACATGTGACTAAGTTTGCATTCATCAGTATTGTTCCACTGTTGGTACCGAAAGTCTCCTTTTAAAGTTGCCGCTTAGCGCACTGTACTAGAACCTTGTAATTTTCTAGATTCTTCACTTGTATGCTTTAAATGTTTCCAGATGACTTTAGTTTTAGCTGCTGTAAAATAGCTACTTTGTGTTATTTGATAATAGAATTGTTTTTTAAAATCTCCATTTATTTATACAAAGACATTTATAGTATTTTACAAACATTCTTATATTCTGAATAAATATTTCTAATTCCAAGATGTACTTTAACTGTGTTCACTAAAGGGTAAGGCTGTCCTCCTGTAATACTATTTGTTTATCTAATGTAAATATCAAACCTGTGATGTTTCACATTAAATCACCAGTCCTAGGCAAAGCAGAGGCTAGAAGCCAGACTACATAAGGTCAAAACAGTCAAAGAAATCACCACATTCATCACCAATTTTTATTTGGCTGCCTTTTCAAGTTTGGTATAAATGGGAAGTTATTAAAGAATATTTTTCCTTTTTAAAAAATTACTGAAGTGGAATATAATCAAGAATTGGAAATACAAGAAAGTTGTACACGACTATAAAAAGTATGGTAAACAGCTTTGCAACATGTCACTTCTCACTATCAAAGTAATGTACCTTTGACAGTAAGATTATATAATACCTTGATCACTCATTATTTCAAATAAAAAGTGCTATCACATAATTCAGGTCTCTAGTAGAGAAGAATGCGTTTCTTTCTCCCTAAGATCCAAGAACGTTAAAAACCCAATTCTAGTAAAAATCTTCCTTTAAAGCAACAACCAAACTGTAATTGTTTGAGGTGGAAAATACATACCAGTTCTTTCATTTTTGCAGAGATGTTCTACATTTTACTATTTCTTCCTACATATAAACATACCTGTATCTTATACTTGTCATTTGTTATTGGTCCAAAGAGATGCAATCATAATATGAGCAACTTGTAACCTATGATAACAAGTAACAGCAGAAAACAAGTTAAGGTAGTAAGTAAAACTGCCCAAGCAGCAAAATTTATTGATATTGCACTACAGTCTAAATTTAACATGATAATGTTTTTACAGAAAGCCAGTATTTGAACAATCAACTGAAAAGAAAATGTTTTAAGATTCAAAGGAAACCTTCCATCATTCAAATTGTATTTTGTAATTTCTAAATTGGTGTTACATCAAAAAGCTTTCAAAAAGAGCATCATAACCATATTAAGACATAGAAATTTGTTCATTTTCTCAGCTTGCACTTCTAGAAAACTTTGGAAGTGCAGTAATCCTACAAACATTAACTCCCAATTAATAAACATGAATCACTCCTTTTTTATGATAGTCACACCCAATTTAAATTGAAAATTAGTAATTTACATTGAGGGAAAGAGACAAACCCAGAAATACAATAAACCTGCTCTAAAGGTATCAACTGTTGTAACTACAGGGTGAACCCAGCAGGTATTTTGGGGCTCCTTTTCTGCTCTCCCTGAATGTTTGACAACCAAAACAAGCACCAAGAATTTCATTACTATATAGACAGAATCATTCTCAGTGTAAAGTTTGCTTATACTTACATAGTCACATAGTCTTTCTCCAAACAGTAAAATTCCCTAAGGTAAAATAATAAAATGGTTCTATAATTTAAGGCAAAAATTAAATGTTAAATCATTTCACTTAAGACAACAGTGACAGTAATCACATTTATTCTGAAGCCCAGTTTTCTCAATTGAATATCATACTTAGTGAAACCATTTCAATTTCTTTTCTACCAGCTTTTTAAGTCCCGAGTAATTTGTTACATAACTCAGCATAAGTATCTTCACCTTTTTCAGACTAACACTATTCCCAAGAAAACTGTTTTTAAGACCACACATCTTCCGTGAGAATTTACCTAGTCCCTGCAGCATAAAAGACATCTGTTCATATCTTGCTTTGCAAATAAGCAGGATATAAAATGGAATCAATTCTTTCTCCCTTCCCATCCAAACTAAATAGTTTGCCTTTATGCTGCTTAGAAAAAAGACTTATAACATTTCCCTTAAGTTAGCTAATACATGAATTATAATTACATTAACCTTTTTATTCTGAAATAAGGTTGGAATTTTCATTAAAGTCAACAAGTAAAATTAAAAATCTGAATTGTATGAGTACCTACCAAAGACAATTTTTATAAGGTATTAAGCTGATAGGCAAACTTCAAAAAACAGTTGTAAGAAAAAATGTGTGTGTATATATACAAATATATGTATGTAAAACAGTTCATGATTTTATTTTCCTTCCCGATTTGTTACTGAAGGAAAAGATTTGTAATATTAAATGGAGATCAGGTTAGCTGTCTCCCATCCTAATTCTGAAGTAAAATATAAGCCAAAATGCAAAATTAAAGACAGTTCTTTGGACACTTGCATTTGAAACTAAAGATACTCAGACAAGATCCGAACACAAACCTAAAATGAACAGTAAGACAGTGGTGCCCCACAACACTAGTGAGAGGCTCAAAGGAACTCCTGCAGGTGTCTTCTGTGCTTTTGGGTCAGCGCACGCCATAGGTAAAGTACATGAAGAGCGTAAGTCCACTGCCACTCATCTGTTCCAAAAGTACTAGCACATCCCACCAACCAAACTACTGAGGAATAGTTATTGCTTTTATTTCTTTGTCGAAAACTTTTGCATTCATTTGCTGCCATCCATAGTCTGCTCCTAAATATCACAAAAGCATAATATATCATTTTACAAAGAACTAGCTAACTAAAAGCTTGAGAAATGACTAACAATGTAGACCTGTGCCCCAAATGTTTCACACTATAGGTTGTAGCTATAGATTGCTTTAGACAGCTCAGATTCAATGAATTAAAAAACAAATTGTTACATTCTTTCTCCCTTGAAAAGACCACAGCCTAAGAATATTAACTAAGACTGAGGACCAGAAGAACACTGCCCATTTTAAGCCTAGAAATGCAGTTTTCTTTGTGTTTACAGTCCTCCTAAGTGCTTATGGGCAAGGGTCACTGCAATCAACTCAAAGGCAACATATGATTACTGCTTGCAAATTCCCACAGAGGCAGATTCACCATGGGTATGGCGCACCAATAAAAAAAGAGAAAAAAACTTCTGCAAAAGGGACAATATGAGAAAGGAGTAGAGAACAGGGAGAGGGACTCAAGAGCCTCCTCCTGGCTAGTCACACCAAGAAAAAGGATTAAGAAACAGGTCTTCAAGTGGTACAACAGAGAGAAGCCAACAACCACCCAAACAACTGCAAGAATCCTCCTACCCAAAACAGCAAATACACATTTAGGGTCTTATTCTTCCACCACTGGACTAAAAAACTAAAGTTTAATAAGAGGAGTGTCCGTGTGGAACAAAGTTACAAACAAAGGCACCTGATTTCAGTATTGAGTCCCTTTCCCCAGAGCACCCTTGCCCAACACTACAGTTAATGCAAGTGCCTTGCCAAGGCTGGTTCCTTTCAGATCTTGCTTTTCAAGCTGCTACTACAGCTAGACCATCTCCTCTGCGACCCACAGAAGACCCAAGACAAATGGAATCTAACGAGTCATTTCATTAATCTGGGGACCCAGATTAAAGATTCGATTATGAATATTTCTCAAGATAGAAGACTTCCACAAACTTTATAAGGTTTTTTTTTTATTACGTTTCTTTGTACAATACTTTATATGTTAAACTCTGAGCAACTAAGCTCATAGAAACCAGCCCTTCAAGTCCACTCCCATGCATGAGAGGTAGCTTTACTGTTTCCCTAGCTATATATATATATACACTACTTCGTATTTCAATAGTAAATGCTGCTGTTTGTCACAGGCAACCAGATGGAAAAGAATGGATTACCATTCAGGACAAATGTACAGCTACCGCGTGAAGTGACTGGCTGTGCACGCTCTGGGTTCTGTTCCTGTAAGGAAGCAGCACACTCCAGTGTGGCTGCCGTCGCCAAGTATCAGCACAGGAAATACCAGACTCTCAAACACTGATCTTTAAAGTGAGAAAACTTACTTAAGATTCACTGGATTGCTTGGCAACCATCCTTGGGGAAAAAAATAACTTTAACCCTACTTGGGAGAACACGCCTGGTAATGGCTACTCTGCTTGGACTAGGCAATGCTCACATTTCTAGCCTAGGACATCATATAGCACTCACTGATCTACAATTTCTTCCTCAGGCTCTCTTTGCCCAGCAACTATACCTGTCGTCTCCCTTCGGGCACTTTTGTTTTAAATAATAACCTACCGTGTTTCTTGAAACTGCAATCCAGATCTCTGCTCTGGAAGAAAGCATGGGCAAGAGCCTTCCTGGCCATCTGCAACCTGCCATCTTTATCACACAGGAGTTCAGACTCCAAGAGTAACTCAATTCTAGGAAAAAGGATGCTGAGAAAGCCCATCATAATCTCACTTTTAGAATTTTTGGCAGCTATACAAATGCACTTTTAAAGTCTCAGGACAGAATACAAAATGAGGAACTCTAGCTAGGCTTTCCCAAGCTATCAGGAATCAGGTTTAACAAAACTGTTGTTTTACTGACACCTGTTTACCTAGAAATGGGTACTTAACGGTAAAGGATATTAACACCTTCAGACAAAATAAGAGTTTGTCTTGCTTAGCTTTAATCTAACATTACAGCAATAAATAAACCGCTTTTCCAGGCTAGAAAATCATCCAACTCAAAATTACTAGGTAATAATTACTTTTCTTCAATCACAAAATGTTAATGAATCTAACCTTAAAATTATGATTAATATGCAAAGAAAATACTGTCTCAAAATAACTGAGACAACAGATGGCAATCAAAACAAAATTTCTGGAGGCGGCAGAGGGAAGTCCAAAGGTACAAAAATATAGAAAGCCAAGAGATATTATCAATAGTAAGAAAAGTAACTTGGCAAACTTTTATAATTGACTTTGCTCCTTACTGTTCAAGTTAACTATTGGAGACCCCCCCCCCAAAAAAAAGTTAAATGAGAGAATAGGTAATGAAATGTTTTGAATACACACATGCACGTAGACCTGAACATTTCTATAGACCACTACAATGCGTTAAGTTTTATAGAAGATTAATCCCTATGGAAGGATGCTATGCACTTAGAGTTGTTCTTTTTAGTTGATATTACAGTAGTCCCCACTTACCCACAGAAATGCTTTCCAAGATCCCCAGTAGAGCCTGAAACCACGGATAGTACCAAACCCTGTATCGCTGTTTTTCCTAGGTACACATATCCTTTCGCTTAAAGGAAGCGCATCTGAGTTGCCAGCATCACTACTCTCGTGCCTTGGGGCCATCATTACATAAAATAAGGGTTACTTGAACACTAGGACTGTGATACCATGAGTCAATCTGATAACCCAGATGGGTGCTAAGTGGCTAATGGGCAGGGAGTGTGTGTATAGCGTGAACCCGCTGCACCACGGGACAATGCAGGGCCCTGGGCAGAGGGAGTGGCACAGCGTAAGGTTTCATCACGCAACTCAGAACAATGCACAATTTAAAACTTATGAATTACTTCTGGAAATTTCCATTTATTATTTTCAGACCCCAGTTGCTTGTGGGTAACTAAAACCACAGAAAGCAAAGCCGCGGATAAGTGAGGACTACTGAACAAATTACTAAAAGACAAAGTACCAACCCAATCTTACAGCATAAAATTAATTTTGCTAAATTTTACTACATCTGATCATTATCTGTACTGATCTTTAATAGAAAAATAAGGATATCCAAAGCTCAAAGCAGCAACCACAATTCCTTTGATAACACAGACTTGCCTTTATGTATTAAAATGAGAATCCAACTTAATTTTCAAACTTCAATCAAATTTCATCCATGCTCTTAAGAGTTCTATTAGGTTCTCAGACATCTTCAAACATTCATGTCTCAGAAGAGCATCACTGTTTGAATTCCTAAAACCATTCTCTTGTTATTTCTTAATGAAAACTTGTGAAAGCATGTAAACCATACCCTTATCTTTTGGATTACTATGGTTAAGTACAAAAACCAATTCATTTAACATTTTACGAAACATTACAGTTATATATAAAAGCACCTACAAAAATTTTAAAAAATAAAAGATTCACAGTGCACTGAACCTGGGAACATATAAGGTTGGAACATAAGAACATTTAAAAAGTGGATTCAAAGACCTATTTCTCTAAGACATAAACATAATGAAGCCAACACAGCTACTGTTCTCATCTAGCTTAGAATGCAGCACACAGGAGAGTAAATTATTGCATATTCAGCGCACTTCTTCATCACTTGATTTCTTCAAACCATGCTAAATTTCCTCCAAGGAGAAATCCAGTTCTGTGCTAAGCATGGCCTTTCTCAAGGAAACCTGAACAATGAGACACTAATACACGGGTCCAAGGGAGTAAGTATAGCAGGTATACATAAAACAGATACATCCAACTCACACATTTTCTGCATAGTTTAGTCACATTATACACATTAACTTTACTCACATAACTTTTTTTATCTCAAACTCTCAAGATAGATAAAAGCCTCAAGTTATCAAAATCCCACCCCAACAATACCCTTATTTTGTGCCACAGTGCATTAGTGGAGGCAGCACAACAGCAATAACATTGAACTATGGCTAAACCACTGTAAATGAAAAGAGAAAACATGTTGGTTCTTGAAAAGGTTCAACACTATTAGAAGACATACTTCCGATAACTAACTCTAATCTCTTTTGCTTTAACAGAGAGCTGAAAAATCCAACTCTAGGCACCGGAAAGAATGACCATAGTATAGTACTCACTTAAAAAAAAATACAAAATTACTAAAAATTAAATGGTTTCCAGACGACAGTAAACGAGTGAAAATGATTTACCTGCCAGGCAAATGAAGTTTCACTCCCTTACCAATTTAACAGGTATCTGGAATGCTGGGACCAACTATAAATATGGCTCAAGGAGACCCAAGCAAAGCAGCTGTATTTCTGGAAAGAAGAGTAAGAACTTCCAAACACAATCATAGGATGCATTTTTTTAAAAGTCACAAAAGGATTCACAAGTTTGTCACATTAAAAGATGCAGGATTGTAAATAACCTAATTCTAAACACAATGTTGCAACTGTGAATTCCCCTGCTTAGCACCAAGAGGGTGACACTTTCATTAATAAATAGAATTTCTTCTTTAAAAATCAAGCCATTTAAAAGCTAAAGCAAAGTAATACCAAGTGAATTCCTTACAATAGTATTTCTTTTGAAAGCCCCATGGGTTACATAGAACCCCTATTAAATAGGCTATCTATACAGAATAAAGATTTCTACAATAAAATTTACAAGCAGAGATATATTTTGTGGATACCACATGTAAAAAACAATTTTTTAAGCCCACATGACAGATGCACACGCACACATATGCTCACACCAATCCCCCCCCACCCCCTGCAAATACCTTCACTGAGGTCACAAGCAGCCCAAACACTAAAGCCCCCTTACAGCCCTGGTGATTGTCCTCAATTATAGCTGAAATCCTCCTTAAAAAGGGCACTACCATCCTTATTTAGATTTAAGAATCCTGAAAAAGCAAAATACATTCCTAGGAGTTATGTGTGTTACTTCCATGTTCTGAATCCCACCCCGAGAGAAATGCTTTATTTGTACTTGGGTAAAATGCACACTCCTTTTATCCTCACTCCATCATCCAGGGGCTTCAGCATGCTAATAGAAGCAAGTCAGTCTCTGCTACTACTGCAGCCTGGAACCGAATATATAACATCAGTTTCCACAGACCAACACTGAGATGCAACATAAAACCTAATAATGTCAGATTCCATATGTATTTACACAACCGTAATACAGAATGTACCTTCTCAAGAACAAAACCATTGTACGATACTAAAGAGCTGGCGGCAGGATGGCGAAGACATGACCGAGGCAGCTACTGCATCGTGGCCTCTGTGTTCTCTGCTACCCTCTCTCCAGCAGTCTCACAAGCTTACCGACTGCATGTAGCACAACACAAAGTTACAGCAGCAACTCCGCACCCAACCAACTCGGTCCCTCTCCAGGCTGAAGACGACATTGTCCTTTAATGAAGTGCTACGAGTTCATTTTGAACATGAACATTATATAGCAGATGCTGGCTCTAAATAAAACCTTTCGACAAAACTTCAAGCAGAGGAGGATTAGAGAACCTAAGTGGTTAAAAGCAAAGAAATATGCTAAATGCCACCAGAGAAGATGACCTGCAATCTTGACTTCTATGACATTTCAACTTATATTCATTTAATAAATTATGTATTGTTTCTTTTAAAACTTCAAAATAAGGAAACTACTACCGCAATCACTAAAATGGGTAGATAGACCATTCCCATTAACTTGATAACTCAAACATTTTTTTCTTGATCAGAAAATAAAAATTACAATCACAGGAAAAAAATGCCCTCATAAAAGCAACTTAAATTCATTAGCCAAACACTGAAAATGTACATTTGTATAAAAAGGTTATAAACCTGCATTTACAGTCCAAATTCATGTTTCTTTCTACTCTCTCTTCTGCACAGAAAACAATCTCTTCAGAAACATCATTGCCCCCTTGCATTTCTTTAAAACACCTGAGAAAGGTAAGGCTCAGAGAGACACCCACTCAAATGTGACAGGTCTCTGCTCTTGGACTTCCATAACATATCTGCTGCTATCAAAGGTCCAAGATTTTCATTATAGCATTATGGTCAAACTTGAAACTCAAGAAGGCTCTGGATGAAAAGGGGACCTTGCAATGTCCATTACATGCCACAGTCTGTCCCTCAGCATGTTCTAGCAACTGGTCTTCACCAGAGCAAGGTAAGTCATATGCAGCATCTGTGTAAAAAATGAAAGAAATAAACTCAGTAACTGAATAAGAAATAAAATATAGCCCTTCACCGTTTGGTATAAAGGAATCCATCCTATGTATTTTTATCTCCAACACTCTAAATCTAACCTAGTTGAACTACCAAGTTTTTCCTTCCCTAAACACAAATGAATTTCTAATCTATTATTGCAGATTTCCACACAAATATTCAAAATCTTATTTTAAGACCCTTAATATTTACTTGTTTTCAAAACTGAACATACCTTTGTTTACAATATATATTCTGTGTCAAAATAATGGGCACTTCTTAAGAGAAATCAGAATGTAAGCATTGTAAGATTAAAATTACAATGTAAGATTTGTAAAGATTCCAATTCTAGAAAAATAAAGCTGAAGTTTCATTTGGAGCTCACCAATCTTCAGGGAATATATCAACCTAAAGAAAAATCCATCTTTTCAAAACCACAGTACAACAAAGCACTAACTTATCAGGTTTGGGTGTTTTTATTTTTATTTTTTTGGTTTGTTCATTTTGGTTTTTTAAGTAGAACAGGGACCTGACTAGGAAAGTGTGTTTGGAATACACACCGAGAGGCTGAGGAAAATAGTCTGAAGTGAGGTTTCCCAGGACAAGATCTCTTTTTATACTTCCTTCTTAAAACAACTCAAAATTTTATATATCTATATCAAGACCATTTAAGCTGGGTATACGAAGTTACAGTGTGCCTTCTTTAATGTTTCTGAACATAGATTTTCAAAAGATCTTGTGTATTAACTTATTCCTGAACTTACATTAATTAAACCATCATGTTACATAAACTTACCATGTCCCTACCAGCCAAGACGTCCAGAAAAATCCTATTAAGAGTATTTCTACCCCCATAATTTACCTACGCTAAAATGATAGTTTCTGCTTCTTCATGGTTAACCTTAACTTTCCAAAGTAGGATTAATACATCTCTTTTAAAATAGCTTTTATCCTGCTTAAATCATAGTCCTCAAAAATTATAATGCTTTTTATTTCTTAGACTTTTTCACATGAAAGTCTTAAATTAGATGGTGAATACATACCTACTGCACAGGGAATTTAATAAAATTCAAAATAGCACCTAAGAAAAAACAGTCTACTGTACTTTCAAGTTAAGTCAATATTTCCAAAGACCTTTCTACATTCTTCAGCATTACTTTCCAAATCAGATCACACACCTACTCTTCATAACTGAGGATGGAGAAGTTCCAAATGTCATTTTAGTAAGAGCTATCCTTAGTACCACTTTAAAAAGTTGATCACCAACTTCCACCCAAGATGGAGGTGTAGGTAGATATGCTTTCCATCCTCAAACAACCAAAAGGACGACGACAAATTTAAAAACAAAAAACACCCAGAACTGCCAGAAAATCGAGCTGTATGAAGTATGACAAGCAAAGAATTAAAGAAGAAAAGTTCATCCAGACCAGTGGGAAGGGCAGAGGGGCATCAAGGAGGCAGACCAGGCAGGCAAGGCAGCGGCTGGCTGACCAAGCAGTCCCATGTTCACGTGCAGATAAGCTGGGAGGAACAACTGGGGAGAGAAACAGACCATGCAACCCAGGGTTCCAACACCTAAAACTAAAACCTCAAAACCTTGGGGTTGAGGCAGTGGGGGAACTTCCAGCCACACAGGAGAGTTCACTGGAGAGACTTACTGGGTCCTAGAATGTACATAAGCCCATCTACCCGGGAACCAGCACCAGAATGGTCCAATTTGCTTATCAGTAGCAGGGAAAGTGACTGAAAGCAGGGTAAGAGCCAAGCAAGTGGCATTGTTCACTCTCTGACCCCTCCCCCACATATAGCACCACAATGCAGCTAATTGGGTTGCCCCACCCTGGTGAATACCTGAGGCTCTGCCCCTTACAATGAAACAGGTACACCAAGACAAATATGGGCCAAATGAAAGAACAGATCAAAACTCCAGAGAAAGAACTAAGCAACGAGGAGATAGCCAACCTATCAGATGCAGAGTTCAAAACACTGGTAATCAGGATGCTCACAGAAATGATTGCGTATGAATGCAAAATAGAGGAAGAAGTGAAGGCTATGCAAAGTGAAATAAAGAAAAATATACAGGGAGCCAACAGTGAAGGAAACCAGAACTGAAATTAATGGTTTGTAGTAAGGAAGAAATAATCATTTGACAAGAACAGAAAGAAGAAACAAGAATTCAAAAAAATGAGGATAGTATAAGAAGCCTCTGGGACATCTCCAAACATACCAACACCCAAATCACAGGGGTGCCAGAAGGAGAAGAGGAAGAACAAGAAATTGGAAACTTATTTGGAAATGTAATAAAAGAAAGCTTCTCCAATCTGGCAAAGGAAACAGACTTCCAGGGAGTTCAGGAAACCCAGAGAGTCCTAAAGAAATTGGACCCAAGGAGGAACACATCAAGGCAAATCATAATTACATTACCCAAGATTAAAGATAAGGAGAGAATCTTAAAAGCAGCAAGAGAAAAGGAGACAGTTACCTACAGAGAAGTTCCCATAAGACTATCAGCTGATTTCTCAAAAGAGACCTTCCAGGCAACAAGGGGCTGGAAAGAAGTATTCAAGAGTGATAAAAGGCAAGGACCTACATCCAAGATTACTCTATCCAGCAAAGCTATCATTTAGAATGGAAGGGCAAAGAAAGTGCTTCCCGGATAAGGTCAAGTTAAAGGAGTTCATCATCACCTAGCCCTTATTACATGAAATGTTAAAGGAACTTATCTAAGAAAAAGACCAAAACTATAAACAGTACAATGACAACAAACTCAGAACTATAATAACAGAACCTTAAAAAAAAAAAAAAAAAAAAAAAAAAAAAAAAAAAAAAAAAAAAAAAAAAAAAAAAAAAAAAAAAAAAAAAAAAAAAAAAAAAAAAAAAAAAAAAAAAAAAAAACAAAAATAAATGAATCAAACTAGAACAGGAAGAGAATCACAGAAACAGAGATCATCACATCAAGGGTTATCAATGAGGAGGATGAGGGAGGAGAATGGGGAAACAGGTACAGGGAATAAGAAGCATTAATTGGTAGGTACAACATAGACAGGAGGAGGTTAACAATAGTATAGAAAATGGAGAAGCCACAGAACTTATATGTATGACCCTGGACATGAACTAAGGGGGGGAATGCTGGTGGGAGACTGGGAGCAGGGTGGAGGGGAATAAAAACAATGGGAAAACTAATAGCATAACCACTAAAATACCCTGTAAAATTTTTTTAAAAGGTTGATCGCCACCTCCAGAAAGGAGAAATGCCCCCTTCTGAAGTCAGTGTACCACTTACATATATTCTGTATGTCACACAAAATGAGGTTTCCTCACCTTTAAAATACTTGGTTCTACTCCCCTTCTAACCTCAAGCAATTATTTATCTATAACATTCATGCACAGCACCAAGGCCTGACATTTACAAAATAAATAGCACACTGAAAGGGCAAATAATTTCATCTTGAGCATTTAAATAAATTCATTTTAGCCAGTTTCATATTTACAGAACTTGACCACAAATATGAACTCTCTCTATAGAAATGCGCAACTCTTTTCTGCTTATTATATTTTATCACACACTCCAATAAAATCAAGGCTAGGCCAAAACCAAATCCTATGAGTCAGACATTTTCAAAAGAAAATGACTTGCCTGTTTCAAAATTATCCTGAAGTTTTCGTGGATGAAGTTTCTTTTCACATTTCTATAAAAGAAATAAACATACACAATATACCATTTCCAGTTATTTCACTTATTAGAAATGAGGAAACTACTTATAAAATGTAATATATTGTGAACATATTTCCTATTCAATAATACAAATCTATACCATCATTTTTAATAACTACATGGTAGTCTATTGCATAGATTTACAATGCTGCATTTAATATTATCTTCTTAGATGGATATTTACATAGTTTCCAGGTTTTCATTATTAAAAACAGTAATGGAGTAAATATTCTATTAAGTGTTATCAATACACTCAACAATACACAACTGGATATTGTCTCATTACTGCCAATCTGACAGGAAAAAATATAGCAAGTGAAGGGCAAGTAGTCTAACAGTTAACTGATGTCTAACAGTCATTGATAGTGAACTCAGTAAGCCCCAAGTTATTTAGAGCACTAAGGAATTCAGGTAAA
The DNA here is from genome assembly GCA_004027475.1 of Anoura caudifer. Classification (NCBI taxonomy): domain Eukaryota; kingdom Metazoa; phylum Chordata; class Mammalia; order Chiroptera; family Phyllostomidae; genus Anoura; species Anoura caudifer. The sequence continues at coordinate 23,792 of PVKU01008743.1, read as the reverse complement.
ATATTTTTGCTAAAGACTTAAAATTACTATTATCACCCACTGTTAAAGAAAAATAGATGAGGCTACAACAAAACAATTCAACATACAAATAAAAGGACTTACAGAAAACATAAGCAAGACCTTTAGTTATTAATTACTTTTTGGAGCACAGGCTAAAAGAATATAAGTAAATGCTTTAAAATGCTGTTATTTGTGTTTAGGACTAATCTAATTACAGAATTCTGACTGTATTTTGTTTCTTTTTAACTTTTTAAATTCTACCAACTTAAAGGAAAAAATGCATTGTAATGTTCTTTCAACCTTTTAACGTCATTAATGTAATACAGACTCTATTTAGAATGTAAACAAAACATCCAAGGACTTCCTCTATAAAGCAGGTCTGACTACACACTGTTTTCACAGTATTAAAATTAATTTAAATCACCATATAAAACGCAAGCATTACATGGGCCACTGAGTCAATGTTAACAAATCTATAATTGAAAGTAGCCAAAAAGATTTCTAGTGGGCCAACTGCACAATTTCACTCCATAACAATCCTTCAACTAACTATGCCTCGAAAATGCCCTTGCCTCACTCTTAAAAAGGAAAACTCCCCACTTAGATTGAGAACTGTAACTCTTACCATCAAGGAATTCTGCTGCTTGGCTAGCTGGCTGTGGACCCCATTTGTTCTTTTCTTTTGACTAGGTGAGTCTTGATACTGTTTTCTGCCATTTCCCCTCATACTTTGATTCTGTTTTTGCGATAAAGAAAAATAAAATATAAACCTACAGTATGATGCAAAAGGAAAAAAGAATACACCCCTATGAATTTGATAAGCTGGTTGAATCAGAGTTTAGCAAAGCACCTCCCCCACAAAAAAAAACCTTGCTAAAACACTGGGGAACCATACTACATCAGTACGTTTGCTTATAAATGACAGTGTTTCACAAAGCAAGGGCCCTAGGAATCTTTCCATACCTCTTACCATATCCCATTTCTGTTTACAGATTTTGTTTCAATGCATGAGTTAAAAAACCACGGGAGGAGGAGAGGAACAAGTGTGAAAACCTTATGTGGCTGTCAAAGCAAAGGTCTCTGGGAGGGAATGCTGAAGCACACTGGCCACGGTTCTTAGACTATAGGAAATACACAGCAGATGTGATCAACTGTTATCATATCACCCACTTTAACTTATTACTAAATACTTAGTAATACTTAATACTTAAATTAATAAATTAAATAATTAATAAATATTTAAATTAATATTCTCATTTTATAAAGTAAAGAAGACTGGTGCTTCAAAAATCTGGGCCATTATCTCTAAGTTGAGACCTAAAACTTAAACATACAATAGCTAATATCTTCCTGCTATACTGCTTTAACACAAATTAATTTTCAAACATTAACTGGCCCTTAGAGATGTTGAAAAACCAGGTCTTTAAGAAGCCTGGCTAAAACAATGTATATAAAATAACTATTATTATTTAAAATATATAAAAAATACATTAATTTACTTACATTTTATCTACCTATAGGAAAAATTAAGTAATTACTAAAAAAGCTTGGAAACAATAAGCTAACAACTAAAGAATGGTAGGAAAATATGAGTTTTAGAAACTCATGTTACCACACAATTTTAATTCAATTCCATTCTGCTCTTGCTGGTATTTACTTTTTATTGGAAGTGCTTCAATACAAATAGAATTTACCACTTTAACCACTTTTGAGTGTACAATTCAGTGGCAGTAAATACAGGTAAAATGTTGTGCAAATACCACCAGTATCCATCTCCGGAAGTTTTTCATCGTCCATCTTTTTTCTATTATGGATGATCATGCTACTATGAGCACTGGTATACAAGTTATCTTTTCAGTCCCTCCTCAGCTAGGAGGGGCTAATAACTCAGTTTAGGATTTGTCAGTCTGTTTTCAGTTCTTCTGAGTATATGCCTAGGAGTGAAATTACTAGGCCATATGGTAATTCTATAATTTTTTTCTTTTTTTAAATTAATTCTAGAGAGAGGGGAAGGGAGAAAGAGAGGGAAAGAAACAGACTGACAAATCCACAACCCAGGCATGTGTGACAATCAAACCCAAGACCTTTAGTTTGCAAAACAACACCCAACAAACTAAGCCACACCAGCAAGGGCTTTATGTTTAACTTTTTGAGGAACCACCAAACTGTTTTCCATGGCAGCTGCACCATTTTACACTTCCAGCAGCAATGCATAAGGGTTCCAATTTCCCTACACCTTTTGTCAACTTGTTATTTTCCATTTTTTTTCTTATACCCATCCTAATGGATATGAAGTGGTATCTCATTGTGGTTTTAATTTGCATTTCTCTGCTCATAAATGATGTTGGGCAAGTTTTCATGTGCTTATTGGCCATTTGTGTGTGTGTGTGTGTGTGTGTGTATATATATTTTTTTTGGAGAAATGTCTATTCAAGTTGTTTGCCCATTTTTTAATTGGGTTATTTTTTTTGCTATTCAGTATAGGAGTTCTTTATGTATTTTGGATATTAACCTATCAGATAAATGATTTGTAAATATATTCTCCAACTTTGTAGTATCTTTTCACTCTTTTGATAGTGTCCTCTGATGCACAAAAGCTTTTAATTTTGATAAATCCAGTATATTTTTTAGAAAACTGAAAATAAAAAGTGGCACCAAAATGGATGGCTAAAATAACAGACATAAAATACCAAGCATTAGTAAGGATATGACACAACTAGAATTCTCATATACAGGGTCTGGCAGAAGTAACGCCTGCTGGAGTATGGTTGGTAGGGTAATAATATGAGTGTAATAATTTATAGTTTTAATTTGAACATTTCACCTAAAATTTCATATGGTATGCTTGGGTGTGATGTTGTTATGTTACAGAATTACATACTTATGATTTTGATAAAAGATTTTGTAATAAAAAAGCGGTGTTATTTATGCTCGGCCCTGTATTTTGCTGGGGATATAAATTACCTGAGAATATTATTTGCAGTATATACTCAAGAACATAGTCATATTCAGTGATCCAACAATTCTGTCAGTTATATATACCCCAAAGAATGTTCATCATTTGAATGTTCATCAAAAGACATGTACATTAATATTCATAAAAGCCCTTCACTAAAAATAACCAAATGTCCATGGAGAATAGAATGGAGGACTTCTAGCCAACATGGTAGAGTAGGTAAACACTGTGTACTCCCATGAGCATATCGAAACTTACAGAACATCATGGAGAACCAACAGAAGACTAGCTGAATAGAATCCCTATAACTAAGGATATAAAGAAGAAACCACACCAAGACTGATAGGTGGGGTAGAGATGCAGAACAGGCAGGTCCCACGATCCATGGTGAGGTTGATTTAAAAAAAAAAAAAAGAGCTATCTCAGCTGTGGGGATCCCCCAAGAGGTAGGCCAAGCCCCACACTGGGCTCCCCAACCTGGGTCACCATTGCAAGGAAGAAAAGTCCCCATAACACCTGGCTGTGAAAAGCAACAGGGATAGTGTCTGAGAAACACAACAGGCTGCTAGAGACTGAGGCACTGCAGATCTTACAGGTCTGATCACAGACTCACTCACTCACACCCGTTTATTTGCTCTAAGCTTCAGCACAAGGTCAGCAGCTTGAAAAGTGCCAGGGACAAAAAGGGAGGATATAAACTTACTAGCTTCAGGATGAGGGGGAGAGAGGCAAAGAGCTCTTTCCATAATGAAGTGCTGGCAGATGCCAACTCTGAACTCTCCATTAAGGGGCTAACACTGTTCCCTCCACCACCATGATTTCAAGGTCCTGACCCTGTGATTCTGAGACCCCATGCTACCCAACTCACACACCCTGTCCAAACCTCTTTCAGCGTCTCTTCCACAAAAGTAACCTGTTTCAGCTCTGTAACAGACTTTCCTAAAAACTCTCAAAGGTTCACAAACCCCAAAACAAGGAGCATATGTCCTCAGCATGCCCTCCTCCTCTTGCTAAGCAGCCCAAAGCCAGTACTAATAGCAGCCAACCTCGGATCAGAGCATAGCCTCTCCCAGGCACCTCAAAACCCAGCAAAGGTAACAACCAATCATATATCACTTTGTGGCTCCTACCAGGTGGCCATAAACAACACACCCAAAAGGCAGACATGGCAGGCACCAGAGCCCCACTAAAGCTGACCCCACCACCTGGTAGTGCTATAGTCACTACCAGATTTCACATCCTGTCAGCCTAAGAGTCAATCCCACCCACTGATGTGCCAATATCAGTCAAGGCTCAACTACAAGAGGGCATACACAACCCAGTAAAGGATACCCCCAGAAGCACCTGGCCCAGGTGACCAGGGAGACTACTGCACCATTGAGATCCACAGTACTACATAAAGCCCCTCTGCCAAGACTAAGAGATATAGCAGCTCTACCTAATACATAGAAAGGAACACAGGGATGTGGCCAAAAGAGGAGACAAAGAAACATGGCCCAAATGAAAGAACAGGCCAAAACTCCAGAAAAGGAACTAAACAAAACAGAGGACAGCAAACTGGCAGATAGAGTTCAAAACACTGGTTATAAGGACATTCAATGAACAGAGGGAAAGAATAGATGAATTCAGAGACAACTTCAACAAACAGAAGCCATAAAAAAGAATCAGTGAGAAATGAAAAATACAATACTGACATGAAGAATTCATTAGATGTAATCAACAGCAGAGTAAATGAAGAAAAGGATAAAATTGGCAATCTGGAAAAAAGTAGCAAAACACCTAATCAGAACAGAATAAAGGAAAAAAAAAATTTTTAATTAAGACAGTTTAAAGGATCTTTGAGACCACATTTGCATCATAGAGGTACCAGGAAGAGAAAAGAGAGATCAGGAGTTAAAAACCTGTTTGAGAAAATAATGACTGTAAACTTCCCTAACTTGGCAAAGAAAATAGACATACAAGTCCAAGAAGCACAGTCCCAAACAAGATGAACCCAAAGAGGTCCACACAAAGAAACATTATAATTAAAATGACAAAGGCTAAAAGACAAAAAGAGAATCTTAAAAGCAGCAAGAGAAAAGCATTTAGTTATGTACATGGAAATGCCAACAAAACTGTCAGCTGATTTCTCAAAAGACACTTTGCAGGTCAAAAAGCATAAAAAGCAAGGACCTACAACCAAGATTATTCTATCAAACAAGCCTATCATTTAAACTAGGAAAAACAGCCCTAACTGCTATGGCTCAGTTGGTTGGAACACCATACTGTAAACCCAAAGGTCACGGGTTCTATTCCCAGTCAGGGTACATGCCTAGGTTGTGGGTTTGGTCCCGGATCAAGGCACACAGTAGAGGCAACGATTGATGTTTCTCTCCCACATCAGTGTTTCTCTTTCTCTCCCTCCCTTCCCCTCTAAGCACGTTCTCAGGTAAAAATTGAAGGATAAAAAATTAGTAAATAAAAATAAAACAAAGAGAAAGAAATTCCCAGACAAGAAAAAGCTAAAGGAGTTTGTTACCACCAAACCATTATTATAAGAAATGTTAAAGGGACTTTATAAAGAAGAAAAAGATAAAATAAGTAATAAAATAACACAACTATCTATCACTAATAACTTTAAATGTAAAGAAAGTAAAAGCTCCAATCAAAAGATACATGGTGGCTGAACAGATAAGAAAACAAGACCCATACAAATGCTGCCTACAAGAAACCTACTTCAAATCAAATGACATACATATATAGACTGAGGGATGCAAATGAAAACAAACAAAAAAATGCTAGGGTACCAATACTGTTATCAGACAAAACAGACATCAAAACAAAGAATTTTAAAAAGGGCATTTCATAATGATAAAGGGATCAATCCAAAAAGAGGATATAACCCTTATAAACATTTATGCACATAATGTAGGAGCACCTAAATACATAAAGCAAACACTGATGAACATAAAGGGACAGATCAAACAGTAATAGAGTAACAGTAGGGGACACTTTAATGCCCCAGTGAAATCAATGGATAGATCATCTGACAGAAAATCAAAAAAATAGCATCCTTAAAATGACATGTTAGACCCGATGGATTTCACCGATATTTAAAACATTTTACCCCATGCAGCAGAACATACCTTCTTTTCAAGCACCCCTAAACCATTTTCCAGGAAAGACCATGTTAGGCCACAAAACAAATCTCAATAAATTTAAGACTGAAATTGTACCAAGCATCACTACAATCACAATGGTAAGAAATTGCAAATCTATTACAAGAAAACTAAAAAACATACAAACACATGAATATTAAATAACATGGTACTAAACAATGGACAGATTAACAAGATAAAGAAATCAGAGGACACCCTGAGACAAAAAAGAAAACACAACAATCCAAAAATCCACGGAACGCAGCCAAAGCAGTTTCAAGATAGAAATTTCTAGCAGTACAGCCCTACCTCAAGAAATAAGAACTGTCTCAAATAAACCATCTAACCCTACACCCTAAAGGAACTAGAAAAAGAACAAAGCCCAAAGTGAATAGAAGAAAGAAAATAATACAAATCAGAGCAAAATTAAATGAGTCTTAAAAAAAAAAAAA
>PVKU01008743.1:0-17147 GCA_004027475.1 Anoura caudifer | reverse complement strand
AGCACGAGCTGTGAACCAAAAGGTCGCTGATTCAATTCCCAGTCAGGGCACATGCCTGGGTTGCAGACCAGGTCTCCTCCAGTGGGGGCCACGTGAGAGGCATCCACACATTGATGTTTCTCTCCCTCTCTGCCCCTCTCTCTAAAAATAAATAAAACCTTAAAAGAATATTAAAAAACATACAAAAAAATAAACCAAGAGCTGGTTCTTTGAAAAATATAAACAAAACTAATAAATCTGTAACCAGACTCACCAAAAAAACAAGAGAACCCAAATAAATAAAATCAGAAATGACAGAGAAATGACAACATGACACCGCAGCATTATAAAAAAAATACTACAAACAATTATATGCCAACAAATTAGGCATCCTGGAAGAAAAGAATAAATTCCTAAAAGAATACAATCTTCCAGGCTGAATCAAGAAGAAACAGAAAATTTGAACAGACCAACTACCTGCCACCCCAAAAATCAGCAAACCACCTCTAAAAAAAAAAAAAAAAAAAAGTCCTGGACCAGAAAGCTTCACAGGTGAATTTTACCAAATATTCACAGACTTAACAACTATCTTTCTCAAACTATTCCACAAAAAATTGAAGAGGAGAGAAAGCTTCTAAGCTCATTTTATGAGGTCAGCATTATCCTGATTGCAAACCAGACTAAGACATTACAAAAAATATATATGAGCCAATATTCCTGATGAACATAGATACTAAAATCCTCAACAATATAGTAGTAAGCCAAATCCAGCAATACATTAAAAAGATCATTCATCACAATCAAGTAAGATTTATTCCTATGACACTGGGTTGGTTTAATACCCTCAAATCAACTACCACGATACACCACATAAACACAATGAAAGACAAAAATCATATGATATCAAAGATGCAGAAAAAGCATTTCACAAAATTTACCTTCTGTTTATTATTAAAACTCTCAGCAAAGTGTGAACAGAGGAAACACACCTCAACATAATAAGAGGCTACATATGAACCACAGTTGACATCATATTCAATAGTTAAGCTAACAGTGTTTCCCTTGAGATGAAGAACAAGACAGGGATGTGCACTTTCGCCACACTTCTATTTATCATAGTATTGAAAGTCCTTGCCATAGCAATCAGACAAGGAAAAAAAGTAAAAGGTATCCCAAATTGTAAAGGAAAAAGAAAACTGTGATTATTTGCATATGACATGATATAAAGAACCTTTAAGAGTCCACCAAAAAGCTACTAGAACTGGTAAATCAACAATAAAGTAGCAGGATACAAAATTAATATTCAGAAATAGGGTGCATTTTTATATATGAATAATAAGCTATCAGAAAAAAATTTAAATCCCATTTACAATTGCACTAAAAATAAATAAAATAAAATAAAAATACCTAGAAACAGATTTCACCAAGGTAGTAAAAAACCTGTACCCAGAAAATTGTAAGTCACAGAGGAAAGAAATTGAAGATACAGATAAATGGAAGCATATACCATGCTCATGAATAGGAAGAATTAGCATCATTAAAATGTCCACACTACCCACAGCAATTAACTGATTCAATGCAATCCCTATCAAAATACCAATGGTATTTTTCACAGAACTACAACAAATAATCCAAAAGTTTATATGGAACCACAAAGATCCCAAATAACCGAAGTAATCTTGATAAAGAACAAAACTGGCGGTATCATGCTACCTAATATAAAACAATACCTTAAGGCTACTATAATCAAAACAGCACTGTACTGGCATAAAAACACTTATCAATGGAACAAAATACAGAACTAAACACAGGCCTATATGATCAATTAATCTATGACAAACTTTGGTAATCAAAATGCTCACAGAACTGATTGAGCTTGGTCAAAAAATGAGAAAACAAATAAAAGAAAGATACCCAAAATGAAATAATACAAAATATTCAGGGAACCAACAATAACATGAAGGAAACCAGGACCCAAAGCAATGATTTGGAACAAAAGGAAAAAAATAAACACCCAAAACAGAATGAGGAGACAAGAATTCAAAAAAGTGAAGGGAGTCTTACAAACCTCTGGGACAACCTGAAACGTTCCAATATTCAAATTATAGGGGTGCCAGAAGGAGAACAGCAGCAGCAAGAAATTGAAAACTTATTTGAACAAATAATGAAGGATCACTTCCCCAATCTGGCAAAGGAAATAGTCTTCCAGGAAGTCCAGGAAGCCCAGAGAGTCCCAAAAAAGTTGGACCCAAAGAGGAACACACCAAGGCACATCATCATTAAGTTACCCAAGATTAAAGATAAAGAAAAAATCCTAAAAGCAGCAAGAGAAAAGGAGACAGTTACCTACAATGGAGTTCCCATGAGACTATCAGCTGATTTCTCAAGAGAATCCTTGCAGGCAAGAAGGGTCTGGAAAGAAGTACTCCAAGTCATGAAAGGCAAGGACCTACATCCAAGATTACTCTATCCAGCAAAGCTATCATTTAAAATGGGAGAGCAGATAAAGTGCTTCCCAGATAAGGTCAAGTTAAAGGAGTTCATCATCACCTAGCACTTATTACACGAAATGTTAAAGGGACTTATCTAAGAAAAAGATGATCAAAACTATGAACAGTAAAATGACAACAAACTCACACTATCAACCAATGAAGCTAAAAGAAAAACAATAAAAACAAAAACTAAGCAAACAACTAGAACAGGAACAGACTCAGAGAAATGGACATCACATGGAAGGATTTCAGTGTGGAGGGGGAAGGGAGGAATGGGGGAAAAAAGGTACAGAGAAGAAGAAGCATACTTAGGCATAAAATAGATGGGGAGAGATAAAAATGGTATAGTAAACAGAGGACTCAAAGAACTTATATGTACAACCCATGGACATGAACTAAAGGGGGAAATGCTGGAGGGTTTGGGGGGCAGAGTAAAGGGGGAATAAAGGGCAAAAAATTGGGAAAACTGCAATAATCAGTAAAAAATACTTTAAAAAATAAAACACATAAAAATCTCATATAACTTAACACCAAAACAATCTGATAAAAAATGGGCAGAGAACCTGAACAAACATTTCTCCAAAAAAGATATACAGACGGCCAACAGGCATTATGAAAAGATGCTCAACATCAGTGATCACCAGAAAAATGCAACTTAAAACTGCAATGAGTTATCACCTCACACTGTCAGAATGGCTATCATCAACAAACAAGTGTTGGAAAGAATATGTGGAGAAAAGGCAACCCTTATGCACTACTGGTGAGACTAGATTAGTGCAGCAACTATGGAAAAAGAGTACAGATGTTCCTAAAAAAATTAAAAATAGTATGACCCAGCAATCCCACTTCTGGATATTTATCTGAAGAATTCCAAAACACTAATTTAAAAAGATACATGCAATGAAAAAGTAAAATAAAATAAAAATAAAAAATTTAAAAAAAATAAAATAAAGAGATATTCATTACAGCATTATTTACAACAGTCAAGATATGGAAGCAACCTCAGTGTCCATCAATAGGCAAATAAAGAAGAGGTGGTATGGGTATGCAATGAACTATTACTCAGCCTTAAAAGAGAAAATCTTACCATTTGTGACAACATGGATGAACCTAGAAGGTATTATGTTGAGTGAAATAAGTCAGAGAAAGACAAATACCATATGATTTTGCTTTTACGTGATATATTTTAAAAGTAAACAAAAGAAAAGCAAACTCACAAATATAAAGAATAAACTAATGGTTGCCAGATGAGAGGGGTGGAGGGGTGGTGGGGTGCTGGGTGAAAATGGTAAAGGAATTAAGAAGTACAGGGACTGGGGAGTTGCGGTGCACAGAGGAGGGCAAAAGGGGAAAAAGTGGGACAACCGTAATAGAATAACAATTTCTAAAAATCTTAAAAAAAAAAAAAAAGTAGAGATTTGCATTTACAATATAGTCACAGAGCTATAAACTACAGCACAGGGAATATGCTCAATACTATTATAATAACTACACATGGTGTTATATGGGTATTAGATTTATCATGGTGATCACTTTGTAAGTTATATAAATGTATAATCACTGTTGGACACCTGAAACTAATACTATATTGTATGTCCACAATAACTGAAAAATAAAAAAATTAAAAAGAGTTGAATGGTTAAGTTATTGTATAATCAATCAATCACAGACCACAATACAACGCAGCAATGAACCTTTCACTGGTAGCATATATACCAAAGTCAGATGTTAATCCCTATTACTATACTAGATTTATGGCAAAGCTATTATAACAGTTCAGGAGTCTCAGTCCTGCTTCGAATCACAAGTCAGGAACACAGGAGTCTTTCATCAACAATTCAGAGCTCTATAACTATTAAATTTGTAATTCCTCAATTCAGACACATTTCAAAGTCAAATGATCTAAAATTATGAAAATCTTTAAATGTATATCACTCACCTTTGCTTTTAAAAGGTCAGATGTTTCAGAATGATTATTATATGGCTTTTGCTGCAGTGGTTGCCTGTGCTTTACCCATTGGTCACCTGGAGAACCTTCAGGAAATAACTGCTGACTGTGACGGAATTTGGTTCGACTATACCAAGAATTAAAAAATAAAAATCAGATCAGAAAATTTTCACTTGCAGTTTCTAACACCATGGCTTTATCTTACAGACTACAAATTTTCCTTTCTTATTGTCTATCTCCCCCTACTGGAATGTAAGTCTGCTTGTCTACTATATCTCCAGCATGGAGCAGAATGTCTGGCATTCAATATTTCTTCAATGAATTAGTAACCTATTATTTTTAACCCCAACCTTTTCTAAACTATCCATTCCACCTCCTCCCTGTAAGTGATCATACTTTTAAAAATGTGAAAACAATTCTGCATAAATTTAGTTGAAACAAACAAATATAAATAGACTTTCCTTCTTAATAGGACAAGACCACTGCTACTCTTACTGGGATGTTTAAAGTATAGAACTTGATTCTACACAGGTCACTTATGGACCCCATCCATGTTGGAAGAGGATATGAAAAATTAAGCTATACTCTAAAGTAAAAAATTAAGGGGCCCAAGACAATGGATGAGCAAGTCAAATATCTAGTGATAAATTCTTACACAAAAGAATTTGATGATAAAAGATTGTACTCATGCAGTAGTCTGTAATCAAGAAATCCCGTTCTATAAGTACCACTTACATGTATATAATCCAGTCACTAATCTCAAAAACTGTATAAGATTATTTCTGAATATTTCAGAACTCTTCCCCTTTTTCACTTAAAAATTACAATAAAATTTTAGCTTCTCTATTCTCTCTTTAAACAAAATTTACTTACTTCAACACATCATCACAGACATTAGCCTATACACTAAAAACACAAACTACCCTCCTAAGAAACCTGATATTTCGTTAAAGAAGTTGCTTTATTTTTTTCCTTATTCTACTCCCCAAGACGACAAACCCTAAGACTAAAAGATATAGGTGTCATATCACATTGTGGCAGACAGATTTTCTAAAATATGGATAATTTTTTAAAGCACTATTTCATAACTTTTTAGTAGTATCTTTGTTATCTTTTCAAAACTGGCTGCATTCTTCTCTGCTTTACTTTTTTTAACTGCATTTATATCTAATGGTATATAACTTGATTATCATAAATTCTGAAAGGCAGAAATGACATCTAATCCAAGCTCCTGTCCTCCTAAAACCCAATTAAAATGGAATATTCTCTATGTTTTTAAAAAATATTCACTGTAGATGTAGTTTACGTCTATTAAATTTTTGAAGCTCTGGGATAAAAAACAGAACACCTAAATTAAAGAAAATGTAAAAAGCAACTCTCTTACTCTAACATAGGCAAAGTTCTAACAAGCTGATTACAAATATATGTGCTTTTTGAACAAAATTATTTACTCAGCCTACTCTGTAATTATGATTTAGATACTATTAAGTTCAAAACAAGAAAATGTCCTTTGTGGTTTATATCCATTTAATAGTCACTCCTTATATACTAGAGAAATAAAGTCCACATAAGTCTTCACAGTTCCTTCCGAACAAATTTTACATCGGCATCTTTTGTCTCCCCTACACAAATAGACCTAAATATATCTTCCATTCAACCATCTTCAGAAACACAATTATCTCTACAGTAGAAAATGAGAACAGAGAAGTAACAGTATAACACACACAGAAGACTCCTCCTTTCCTCTTCTTCTATTTATCCATAAAGAGTTGGTACCCTCCTTCCCAATTCAAAACAACCTTTTTCATCTAATTAAAAAACGCTTAAAAAAAAAAAAAAAGAAAAAGAAAGAAAACCTGTCTGTGAAACCAGTAACAAAATAGTACCTATAAAGGAATCCAACACCTCTGCAAACATTAGAAGCAAAATATGACTGTATTTAAAACTAAAAACTATCAGAAAGTCAGAAGCCTATGAATATATTTCTTTACCTCAATTTTTCCACAGTGGGTTTAGCTGGTGTGCTACCAGCTGAGGAAAATCCATTGTCACTGTCTGAGGAATCTCCAAATCTTCGAGAAAGCCAGTCCCTTAATGGTCTATGGAAATATTAAGAATTCACTTTTAAAACCTGGTTTATGAAGAAGTTGAGTATCAAAATTATAAAGATTAGATTTTTATTTCAAGAAATAGGAACATACCTGATAAAGGGAATAGCCATAAAAAATTTGTTAGGAGCCAAACCAAGTTTGGATTTTGGGGTCATATCATTTCTATGACAGGGCAATTTCTCTATGGAGAACCATTCAATGTTCTGAAACACAAGAAGAAAATAATTCATTTAGTTAATTATTATCAAGGAGTTTCTAAAAGCAACATCCTATTTCATTCAACTGGGATACTGTCCAGCAACCTCAAAGTACTTTCAAGTACATACCCGAATTTCTCTTCTGGTCTTTGGGTTAAATTTTGTATCTTTTGGAATTCCTGGAATGATGTACAAACGAGCAAGCTGGTCATTAATTCGAAGTTCAATGTAATCATCCTTACAAATATAATCTTTGATATCAAAACCAGTTTCTTCAAAGACCTGGAAATAATAAATTTGAATGATTTTTAATTTTTGCTATCAGACCTCCAGGTTTATTAAAATTTGCTTATCTGGAAGGCAAAAATTCAGAAATATCCAGGCAATTAAAGGCATGAAAACAATAGGCACGAAATCAGAATTCCAGGGTCTAGTTCCAGCTTTGCCTCTACAGAACTGTTCAACTACGGAAAAACTTCTTCACATATCTGAGCCTAAGTATCTTCATTTATTCTCCAGAAAGGGGAGAAAGCCTGAGGTTGAGCTCATTCGCCCATGATATAATCGACTATGCCTAAGTTACGAAGCCTCCACAAAAACCCAGAAGAATGTAGTTCAACAGCTTCCAGGATACTGAACACGTGGAGATTTGGGGAGAGTGCTGCTCAAGGAGAAAGCATGGAAACTCCACACTCAGTGGCTAAAAACTACTGTGGCTCTTTCATGCTAGTTTCTCCCTTTTCCTCTATTTTTGGAACCTTCTAATCAGTGGGGAGACATTAAAGCACATGCACAGACCTGAATCTCTTAAAAGGTACCGGTGTGGAGGGGCTCTTTCTACCCATTTTTTATGTCTCCTTCCTCTTTATCTCGTCAGTTCAGGTACATCTTCCTACCTTCCTCAATAAGGGAACCATCAATACTTCTCTCAGGCATGCGTAGTCTGTGACTTCCAATTTAAGTTCCTCCATGACACCTAACTCATTTCCATCACAATTTCTGTATATACCTAAGTATGCTAAACTTTTGGTTTCCTATAGGAAATGTGGAAATTAATAGGTATTTATTGAGAAGAGGAAGAAAATAATCTTCTGAGGTGCCAGAAATCCTCTATATCTTGATTGGGATGGTGGTTTCAAAGGTATATAAATACAAAAATGATAATCTGTTAAGATTAGTGTACTTTAGGTTTTTATCCAACAAAAAAAGTTTTAAAAATAATCTGTCTACAGGGTGGCGCAAGAGTAGGTTTACAGTTGTTCATATGGAAAATAATAATAAATAATACAAGAATAAACTCTGTTTTGTATACTCACAACTGTAAACCTACCATTGCCACACCATATTCGGTTCTTAACACTTTTTTTTTTATAGTTATTCTCTTTAATTCCATTCTTTGAAAAATACCTTATAATCAGAAATAAGTATACATATCTAGTCACAAAGTCTGTACAGTAATTATAAACAATGCTAAAAGTAAACTGCATAATCTAAATTTTTTATGAGAAGAGTCTGTTGCCTTTATGTTACCTTTGTGTTGCAAAATTGTACACTGCATGAGCCTGAATAGGATACTGACTTCGAGGGAGGGGGTGGAAACTGTTGAAAAGAACTACAACAGGGCAATTAGTAAATCAAATATGACCCTTCCATTAGATAACAGCACCTATCAATGTCACATTCCTGACATTGATAGGAATACAGTTGGTAACTACATAAGATAACTTCCTAGTTCTTAAAATTTCCATGCAAACTTTGGATCAAGATGGAGGTGTAGGTAGACATACTTCACACCTCCTTTCACAACCACAAAAGAATTACAACTAAATCTCAAAACAAATAACACTCAGAACCATCAGAAAAGAGAGCTGTGTGGAAGTCCAACAAACAAGGATTTAAAGAAGCCACATTCATCCAGACGGGTAGAAGGCGCAGAGTTGCATAGATGGGCTAAGAGGCAAGGAGAGGCTGCAGCGGCAGCAGAACAGGCCTGGGTGGTCCCACATTCATTGTGGTAGACAAAAATCGGGAGATATTTTGGGAGCAAGTAATCCCAGCCCCAGGCCAGACCACACAGCCCAGGGTTACAGCACCAGGAAGATAAATCCCCGTAACTTCTGGCTGTAATAACAGTGGGGTTTGGAGCAGCAGAAGGAACTGCCAGATTTTCAGGAAACCCCCTAAATGGCCTTAAAACATACACAAACCCACCCACTCTGGGATTCAGCACCAGGGGAACAGCTAGAAGGGCGCACGTAGCACACAGGGAGTGAGTGAAGTAAATGGAAACAGGGCGAGTGCCAGGCAAACCTTCAGAAGCCAGGTAACAGCACAGTCCCCTCTCCAATACTCCTCCCATACAGACCCACGAAGCAGTGAAGCAGGTGCCCCACCCTGGAGATTACCTAAGGCTCCGCCCCACATAATTTACAGAAGCCTTTTCTATAAGAGTCCACACTACTAAGACAGGGAGTCAAAACAGCTCTACCTAATACTCAGAAACCACCACAGGGAGGCTGCCAAATTGAGGAGACAAATATGGCACAAATAAAAGAACACAACAAAACCTCAGAGAAAGAACTAAACGCAACAGACATAGCCAATCTATCAGATGCAGAGTTCAAAACACAGGTGTGATCAAGATACTCGCAGAACTCACTGGAGTATGGCAACAATAAAAGAAGAAATGAAGGTTACCCTAAGTAAAATAAAGAAAAATCTATAGGGAACCAACAGTGAAGGGATGGAAGTCGGGATTTAAAACAATGATTTGGAACATAAGGAAGAAATAAATATTCAACCAGGACAGAAAGAAGAAACAAGAATTCAAAAACATGAGGATAGCATGAGAAGACTCTGTGACATCTCCAAATGTGCCAACAACATCTGAATCATAGGGATGCCAGAAAAAGAGGAACAGCAAGAAATTGAAAACTTATTTGAAAAACTGAAAGAAATATTCCCTAATTTGGTAAAGGAAATAGAAATACAAGTCCGGGAAGCACAGAGTCCCAGACAAGTTGGACCCAAAGAGGGCCACACCAAGACACATCATAATTAAAATGCCTAAGGTTATAAAGATAGAGAGAAAATATTACAAGTAGCAAGAGAAAAACAGACTGGTACCTACAAAGGAGTTCCCATAAGATTATCAGCTGATTTCTTTAAAAAAAAAAAAAAAAAAAAAAAAAAAAAAAAAAAAAAAAAAAAAAAAAACTTTGCAAGCAAGAAGGAGCTGGAAAGAAGTATTCAAAGTCATGAAAGGCCAAGAGCCTACAACCTAGATTACCGTATCCAGCAAAGCTCTCATTTAGAATGGAAGGGCAGATAAAGTGCTTCCCAGACAAGGTAAAGCTAAAGGAGTTCATCATCACCAAGCCCTTATTATATGAAATGTTAAAGGGACTTATCTAAGAAAAAGAGGATCAAATATATGAACATTAAGAAGGTAAAAATTCACAACTATTAGCAACTGAATAAAAAAAAGAAACTAAGCAAACAACACAGAACAGGAACAGATTCATAAGTATGGAGATCATCTGGAAGGTTATTAGCTGGCAGGGGAAAGGGAGAGAATGCGGGAAAAGATGCAGGGGTTAAAAAGCATAATTAGTACAAAACAGACTGGGGGAGGTTAAGAAAAATATAGGAAATGAAGAAGCCAAAGAACTTAAATGCACAACCCAAGGATATGAACTAAGAGGGTAGAGGTTTGCTGGAGGGAAAGGGGGTACTGGGTGGTGGGGGGGCAAAGGGGGAAAAATTGGGACAACTGTGATAACATATTCAGTAGAATATACTTTGAAGAAGCAGTAAGGGGGGGTAAGGCACAGTATGTTTACAATTTACTCCAAAATTATTCACCAATAATATTAAAACCCCAAGACCTCTCCCTTTATTATTTAATAATAAATTTATTCTCTATTGCCATGGACTTAATATTTAATTAATTATGAAATTATTTAATATTATATTAAAATAATATAATTATAATTTGTATTATAATAAAATAGTAGCACACATATAACAAAAGTAATAAAGCAAACATGGCAAAATATTAATGGGTGAATCTATTCTTTGTATTATGCTTACTATTTTCTTTCCCCATTCTTGCAATTATCTCACTACTAATGCAATTTTTTTAGGAATCATATGTAATTAATATTTAGTTCTTTTAAAATATAACAATACATAGTGTGAGCTTAACAATCAACAGGTACTATACTAGTTAATGACTTCAAAATGAATAAAGCAAGCATTACTCTTTAAGGAGGCAAGCTAAAAAATAATTGTAGCCCTGGCTGGTGTGGCTCAGTGGATTGAGTGCTGGCCTGTGAAGCAAGGCATCGCCAGTTCAGTTCCCAATCAGGGCACATGCCTGCACTGTGGACCAGGTCCCCAGTTGAGGGGGGGCATGTGAGAGGCAACCACACATTGATGTTTCTCTCCCTGTCTTTCTCTCTCCCTTCCCTCTCTCTAAAAAGAAATAAATAAAATCGTTTAAAAAATAATATAAAACAATTGTAATATAGTAAGTGTGCCAAGAGGTAGTTGTGTGCTGTGGGAGCACAGAATCAGGGAGCCTAACTACGCCCTGGGTAGAGGTGAGGTGGGAACTGGGGTGGTCACCTTTGCAAGGTTGTCATGAACAGCATTCCTATTTTGCCAGATCCACTTGGGCTAAGACTTAAAGATGAATAGGAGTTTGCCAGAGATAAAAAGAAAAAAGCACTCCATTTAGACAGTTGGGAATGGCTACAGCTGAAAAATCATACGGGCAGAAGTAATACAATATGACGCACAATGAAAAGGTCATCAATGCTAACACAGGCAGCTTCAAAACCTGTGCAATCAAAACTAGAACAAATATAAGAGACATAAACTCTCAATTCTAGAAGTGATAGATTGATTTGCCTCTAAATTAGGTTTTCATTCTCATGAAATATTTACCATGAAAAACTTTTTAATAACTCACATGTACAAAAATCAACAATAAAAATTTTAATACCACATCTTCTGTGAATCAAATCCATTCCTGTATTGTAATACATAGTTAATGTGCCTGGCATATGGAATAGCATTAACTTCTCTAATAGTATCAGATAAAAGTCCCTAAGATTTAAAAATGTGCTACCCAAAGAGCACCAGCATAGACAAATGATGAAATCCTCTACCTGTATGTCCTTTAAGACTACAGGAAGAGTTAGAAATGCCAACCAATAGTTCCTTTGTACAAACTCTATGAAGATAACATCATACAAATGCAGTCAGGCTCCTTATAATAAAATAGTTTTGTCAAATAATAAGCAAAAATATGAAATTCTGAAACCACAAGTGAACTGCCAAGTATCACCTGTCTGTTCTCAAGATCAGCTAATGTTCCACTACAACTGACAGCAAAAATAAAGTGAGGTCATCCTAACATATCCTTTCAACAGTATCTAGAAAACATTTTTCATTTTGTCCTAAATCTATTCCCCTGAATAAAAGTGACCAGAAACAACCCAATTAACTAAGATAAACCAAAAAGGTCAAAGAGAAGACTGGGAATTACTAATTAAGATGGACCTTAGCTTTCTATTGACAATCATTCAAACCTTCTCCCTGAGAAGGCTGCCTGCCCCTGCTTCTTTCAGCTCAGCCCACAAAGATAGCTCTTACAGGATATGTGAAATCTGCTATAGTGTAACAAAACCTCTGGACGGTCATCTACAGTGAAATAATAACATTGATATAAGTATAATAAACCAAAATAAACTCTCTAATAACTAATAGAGATTTATCTCTATAGAGATAGATAATCTCTATCATCCATGGCAGAACAGCATAACTTAAAAGCAAGAGAAAAAGTGCTTAAGACATCAGCCTAAGTCTAACAAATGCTGCCTACAATTAGGACAAAACCTTTCCTTGTATGTTAACAATGTAAAAATTAAAAGGTACAAAGTGATAATAATATAAACTTCCATGAAGAATGAAATAATCTAGTTTTCAACTAAGACTTAACACTGGTGGTTCCTCCTCTCATTCTATTATACCGCAGCACTGCCAAGCAGCAGAATGTCATACTGCAACTCCAGAACTGGTTGAATACTTTCATCACTCAAAAAAATGGCAACTGCTATGGACTGAACTGTGTCCCTCCAAGATTCCTATGTTGAAGTCCTAACTCCCCATGTAACTGTATTTGGAGATATGGCCTGTAAGGAGGGGATAAAGGTTAAAAGAAGTCATAAGGGTGGGATTAATAGTGCTTATGCTCTTACAAGAAAAGGAAGAGAAACTAGGGCGTTCACTCTTTGCACTCACACAGACAACCAGGAGACACCACATGAGCACAGGGAAAAGGCTGCCACCTACAAGCCAGAATGAGGGCTCTCACCAGGAATCCAATCAGCAGGCACCTTGCCCTTTGACTTCTCAGCCTCCAGAATATGAGAAATAAACTTCTATTCTTTAATTCACCCAGTCTGTGGTATTGTTATGGTAACCTGAATAGACTAATACAGCAAGCAATACTCTACACCTTAATACCAAAACTTTTCTCTCTGTGACAAAGGTAGTCATTTAAATATCAAGACTAAAAGTCAAAAGACTTGCCTTTAAAAGTTCTAATCCAAAATTTATATAAATTAAAGCCAAGCCTTTTCTGACAAGGTCCTTTATTAAAGCTAAAAGAGGATGTACTTAGTTCGGAAAAGTTAGAAGTTAGGACCAATTCTTATTATCAAAGGGAAAAAAATTTCCCTGAACTGAAAGGACTATGGTTCCTAAGAGCAAGATGATAACTTGAAAAGAAAAACTAACAAAAAAATTTCATACTGATCCAAATCAAAAACGTAAATTTTATTAGAACACAGATACATTTAGAAATCACAAATTCCTTCCACCTTCATCTGGGTCTATTTAGAAATGCTCACCTTTTTAAAAAATATTCCTTGACTGCCTAAATTGTAGTAGTCAAGAACACTGACCCCAGAGTCCAACTCCAGGGTTTTACATCCCCATTCTGCTGCTTACTGTGTAATCTTGGACATAGTCATAAACTGCTCTGTTTCAGCTCTTCACCTATAAAATGGAGATAATCTGCCATAATAGTTGGATCCCTCCCCACAGGACTCTCTTTAGATCCTATCATCTACAATCCATTCTCCAACTCCCATGTCCTAAGAATAAATTTTATGTTACAAATTTTGGTAATTTATAGTCATTACTGAAATTAACACCACATGAACAGGACAACCTTTTCTGTTAGTATCCTATAGCAGAGGACAAATAAAATAAAGTGAAAAGTGGGTGCCTCAGTTCACAGGTTAACTGCTTCTCTCTCTTAACCTAAATATCCTACTTCTGCATCATCCTGACTCAGAGACAGGGTTCTATATATATGTAGATAGACCCCTAGGGTCCAGGTACTTCAGTTTTGTTAAGTGTAGGTACTTAGTTTCCTCCAAGCTCCCCCAAGAAGATCCAATTACAGAGACTACTGATCTCACTCCAATTAGCCTAAATCTGTTATTCCAGTTAATGCAATGTTTTTTTTTTTTTTTTCTCTGAACCTGGACAACTCTCTCTGCCATAGAATAAGTCTAACTCCATGTACAGGACTACAGATCAATTCCTGTAAGTAGGATGCTATCTATGGTTCCTATTTTGTCCTTCTTTAGAAGACAACTACAAAGTCTAAGGACATAAAAGGGAAGACTTTACAACTGTTTCATTTCATCTCCTGCCATCATGAAAAGGCAGGATTCTTAGGAAAAGACAATATGCTACGAAGAGAAGGGCAGGAAAAGAGGAAGACCAAACATGAGATGGACTGACTCTGTAAGAGAAGCTATAAGCCTGAGTCTACAGGAGCTGAGCAGGGCTGGTGAGGACAGGACGTTGTGGACATCACTCATTCAAAGGGTCACCAGGAGTCACGGCCAACTGAAAAAGCACGTAACACACACACACATCTACAGAAGCAAAAGGGAAAGCTCTTAAAGAATGTGGCAATTGAAAAAAAAAAAAGACCACGGCAGGCGGAGAGGAGACTTCTAGCCAAGATAGAGGCATAGATGGACACACTGTGCCTCCTCGCACAACTAAAATTAAGGACAACAAAGATTTAGAAACAACAAAAAAAACCAGAACTGATAGAAAATTGACCTGTACGGAAGTCCAACAACCATTCATCCAGACCGGTAAGAGGGGCAGAGTCGAGGCAGGAAAAAGTGGAGGTTGGCGGACCTGGGCGCAGAGGCAGCGGCTGGCAGATCCCAGGCCCAGAGGCGGTGGCTAGCAGACCCCAGGTGCAAGATGGCAACAGGCAGACCCAATGAGGTCGCGGAAGGTGGCTAGCTGACCAGACAATGCCACATTCACGCGCAGATAATCCAGGCGAAAACGGGAAGCAAGACAGAGCTCGAAACCCAGGGCCTCAGCACCAGGAAATAAAACCTAAAAACACCAACTGAAAACATTTGTGGAGGTTTGGGGGTGGGGTGGGGCGGGGAATGAGAGACTCCCAGCCTCACAGGAGAGTTCGTTGGAGAGATCCACAGGGTCTTAGAACGTACAGAAGCCCACCCACACGGAAATCAGCACCAGAAGGGCCCGGTTTGCTTCGGGGAAGTGGCGGAAGGGAATGGAATTCGAGAGAGTGGAGCAAGCACCATTGTTCCCTCTCAGGCCGTGCCCCCACATACAGTGTCACAACCCAGCAACTGGGCTGCCCCGACCTGGTGAACACCTAAGGCTCCGCCCCTCACTACCTAACAGCCCCAACCAGACCAAAAAAACCCCCAAAAAAACAACGCCCCAAAAACAGCTAAAATGGGAGAACAGATCAAAGCCCCAGAACCAATTCATCTAAGTGACCAAGAGATAGCCAAACTATCAGATGCACAATTCAAAGCCCTGGTGATCAGGATGCTCACAGAATTGGTTGATTTTGCTCACAAATTAGATGAACAAATGAAGGCTACAATAAGTGAAATGAAGAAAGATGCATGGGGAAACAACAGAGATGGGAGGAAAACTGGGACTCAAATCAATGGAGTGGACCAGAAAGAAGAAACAACCAACCAAACATAAAAGAATGAAGAAACAAGAATTCAAAAAAATGAAGAGAGGGGACTTCCAGCCAAGATGGAGGCGTAGGCAGACACACTGTGCCTCTTCTCACAACCAAAATTAAGGACAACAAAGATTTAGAAACAAGAAAACAACCAGAACTCAGAAAATCAAACTGTTGGGAAGTACAACAACGATTCATCCAGAACGGTAAAAGAGGCGGAATCGCAACATGCAAAAGTGGAGGTGCGGACTGGGCACACAGACAGCAGCGGCTGGCAGCCACCAGGTGCCCAGGCGGCAACTAGCAGACCCCGGGCACGGGGCGGCAACTGTGCAGAACCAGTGAGGCCGTACAAGGCAGCTGGCTGACCGGGTGGTCCCACATTCACGCGCAGATAATCCAGGCAAAGGGGAAGAGGTGAAAGGTACTGGAATCCGAGAGTGAGCAAAGCAAGCACCATTGTCTCCTCTCGGACCCCACCCCCACATACAGCGTCACTACCCAGTGACTGGGCTGTCCCACCGTGGGGAACACCTGAGGCTCCACCCCTCACTATGTAACAGCCGCGACTAGACTCCCCCCCTCCCCAAAAAAAAACCCAGAAATGAAAATGGCTCAAACCGGAGAACAAATCAAAGCCCCAGAGCCAATTTATCTAAGCGATGAAGAGATAGCCAAACTATCAGATGCACAATTCAAAACCCTGGTGATCAGGACGCTTACAGAATTGGTTGATTTTGCTCACAAATTAGATGAAAAAATGAAGGCTACAATAAGTGAAATGAAGAAAGATGCATGGGGAACCAACAGAGATGGGAGGAAAACTGGGACTCAAATCAATGGAGTGGACCAGAAGGAAGAAAGAAACAACCAAACAAAAAACAAGGAAGAAACAAGAATTCAAACAAATGAGGAGAGCCTTAGGAATCTCCAGGACATCTTTAAACGTCCCAACATCCGAATTATAGGGGTACCAGAAGGGGAAGAAGAAGAGCAACAAGTGGAAAACTTATGTGAACAAATAATAAAGGAGAACTTCCCCAATCTGGCAAAGGAAACAGTCTTCCAGGAAGTCCAGGAAGCTCAGAGAGTCCCAAAGAAGTTGGACCCGAGGAGGAACACACCAAGGCACATTATAATTACATTACCCAAGATTAAAATGAAGGAGAGAATTCTAGAAGCAGCAAGGGATAAGGGGACAGTCACCTACAAAGGAGTTCCCATCAGACTGTCAGAGGATTTCTCAAAAGAGACCTTACAGGCAAGAAGAGGCTGGAAAGAGGTATTCCAAGTCATGAAAATCAAAGACCTACATCCAAGATTGCTCTATCCAGCAAAGCTGTCATTTAGAATGGA
>PVKU01008742.1:0-70145 GCA_004027475.1 Anoura caudifer | reverse complement strand
GAAGATAAAGTGCTTCTCAGATAAGGTCAAGTTAAAAGAGTTTGTCATCACCAAGGCCTTATTACATGAAATGTTAAAGAGACTTATCTAAGAAAAAGAAGATAAAAAATACGAACAGTAAAAAGACAGCAAACTCACAGGTATTAACAACCAGACCTAAAACAAAAGCCAACTAAGCAAACAGCTAGAACAGGAGCAGAAACACAGAAATGAAGATCACATGGAGGGTTAGCAATAGAAGAGTGGGAAGAGGAGAGAGGGAGACAAGGTACATAGAACAAGTAGTACAGATGGTGGGTAGAAAATAGACAGGGGGAGGACAAGAATAGTGTGGGAAATGTAGAAGCTAAAGAACTTATGACACATGGGCATGAACTAAAGTGGGGGGAATGTGGGTAGGAGGGGGTGTGCAGGGTGGAGGGGAATGAAGGGGGGAAAATGGGACAACTATAATAGCATAATCAATAAAACAATTTTTTTTTAAAAAGAGTCTCTCCAAGCCATCCCCCCCATTCCACTCCCATCCTTGTCACCTTCATGCAGTCCTCCCTGGACACCAGCCATCAGGCCCCAGCCACCCACAAACTCAGGCAGAGCTCTGAGCCCCTTGGCCAAGGCACCTCACCCTCCTCCCCAGCTGACTGGGCAGGATAGAGCTCTTGGCTTGGGCCTGACTCTTCATCCTTGACAAAGCCTTCTCTCTTTCATTTTCACATTTATCTTTTTAAATACCTATTAGGTAGTTATTATTGACCCAACACCCAAAGGAGGGAAGTAGGGTCCAGAGGGCAGAGGGCAGTCAACAAATACTTATTAAACACCTACTGAGCACCAAGCTCTGTTAAATGATAAACGCAAGGTTACACAGGACATCCTTGGTTGCAAGTGACAGACACCTAGATTCAACAGGCTCAGTTAAAGGGACAATGCAAGGGTTTACCTGCATGTGGGAAGGAAAACAATGTCACTGGTCTCCAAAGCTAGACAGAGCTGGGGACACAGATGTCTTCTGAGCCCTCACGTGCTCCTCTCTCATTTCTGCTTCCCCTTCTGTCTCGGGAGGACTTGTCTCACGCAGCAGAGCAGCGTGCCCGACAGCGGGCCACCAGCAGGCCCGGAGCCTCCCTTCTCACTGTGTTTGTCATGAGATGGACACTCTCTGTTCCATGTGCAAAGGTCCCAGGGAAGCACCCTGAGTAGATCAGCGCGGGTTGCGTTGTCACACGGGGCCAATCAACTGAGGGAGGGAAGTATAACTGATTAGCTCAATTTAGGGCCGTTCCCACTCTGGGCCAATCAACAGTCAACGAGAGAGCAAGCTCTGTGAGAGGCAGCTGGTTGAAGGATGGGAGAGTTCTGCAGGAAATGCGATTGCTGTCTGTTCCAACAAAAGATGTCTCGGTCTGGGCTCCTCCAAAAGCCAAGTGTGCAGGGGAGTGGGGGGAGATGGAAGAAGGGGGATAAACAGTTATGGAAGGAGACTTGACTTGGGGTGGTGAAAATACAGTACATACACAGATGATGTGTCATAGAATGGTGTGCCTGAAACCTAAGTAATTTTATTAACTAATGTCACCTCAATAAATTCAATCAATTGATCAATCGGTCAGTCTGCAAAAGCCAAGTGCCAGACATGGCTTTGCATGCCAGTTGTTTACTTGGCAGGAGATCCCAGGAAAGAGCGGCATGGGGATGGGAAATGAGGCAGGGAAGGGAAGTTGACAAAGGGCGTGCAACGGAGCGAGCTGCCTCCGTGGGCCACTGAGCTGCGTCCTGCTGGGGACCTCTGGGAAGGAGTAGGATGCGGGCCTCAGTCATCTCAGCTGCAGGGTGAGGAGGCTGGAGGATTTACACCCTAACTTCAGTCCGTCATTGGTTGAGGGCTGTTCCCTGTGGGGCATTGATTCACTCTTCTACTCTTTCTGAGTGGCGTGAATGGAAACCACTTTGGCCCCACAGGCCAGCTTATCTTCTTCCCCAGGACCAAAAGTTGTCCCTCCTTTGGGGACAGTAGTTTTGATAGTTAACTGGTGGGATACCAAGTCACAGTGCCTACACTGCCCTAGGCCTGCTGCATTCAGAAGGGAGCCTGAGGGGAGGCCTGGTGTCCAGAGAGAGTCCAACCCCAACCCCCACCCTCTAACAGGGCTAACAAGCAGGAGGTAGGGAGGCCAGGACCTTCTTCTGAAGTTGGGGCTGAGGGAAGAGTCAGTCTGAGCCAGAACGTGTCCAGATGGTGATAAGAGTCACAAATGCCTGGGCTGAAGGCAGTGAAAAACAGATGATGTCACCTATAAGTGGAACCTAATCCATAAAACAAACAAGCGAGCAAAATAGAACCAGAGATATGGAAGAAAGAACAAACTCACAGTCATCAGAGGGAGAGGGGAGGGCAACGGGGGGAAAGAAGGGGAAGGGTCAAGTCAAGGAACATGTATAAAGGACCCGTGGACAAAGACAATGGTGCGGGCGGTGGGGATTGAATGTGGAAAGTGGGGGGGTACAGGGCAGGGGAGAGTAATGGGGGGAAAATGCGGACAATGGTGATTCAACAACAGTAAAAAAATTAAAAGGTATACACACACCACAGACACAACAAGAGGTGCCTGGGCTGAGAACAGGGGGACAAGCAGAGCACAAATGGCTCTCCAGCAGCTCCTTCCCTTCCGTCTGATCACGCTTAGATGAGCGGAAGGAACAAAGTCTTCTTCAGCCCTTGAGGCAGGATTGTAAGAAGCTAGGAAACTTCCTGGGCAAGGGGAACGGGGAAACAGAGGCAAGAAAATAAAACAAGGCCAAACAGTTTGAGCAACTTACAGCCAGCTGGTGAATTGCAAGAACTTACCCCCCTAACCAAGGACACTTGAAGTGAATGGTTTGTACCACTCCTCCCTCACCAAAGAATACCTAGCTTAAATCTCCCTCAGCTGGGACATAGAGAACAGAGGCCCAATTAACGTCATTTGTGCCAGCTAAACCCAAGGACAGATGAAGTCAGGGGAACAAATAACAAAAACCCCATTAAAAGCCAGATAGGCTCAAGATAAAAGTAAAATAGTATAGAAGACCAAAGAATACTCCCAACACCCCACCCCCACCCCAATGCACTCATTTTGACACATCAGCATGTTAAAGATGTACCTGGAAAGCTGATGGGAATACAAAAAGCCCTCAGGACAAAGACCCGTGGAGGGCTCACTCTAGAGCACACCCCTGCCCCTCCTCAGGCATGACCTTTTGTTTCCTCCTAAACTCCAAGGGTCCCAACGAGCCTTGCAGCCAGGGAAGCAGTAGGCAGTGGCAGCTCAACCCGGGCTACCCCCTGACCCTGTCTCCAGGGCTCACTTTTCTCTGACTTCCAGGTGAGCTGACAGCGGTCCTGCCTTGACTCCCTTCTTTCCCGTAACCTTTCTAGGGAGCCACAGCAGCCCCGCCCAGGCTCTCTCCTACTACTCCTTCCACCCTACACTTTGCCCTTTTCTCACTGTCCCCAGCCCCAATAAACATACTCTCAAAATCACCTGGACTCATGTTGTGAAATCTTTCCCACACAGTCAGGAACCCACACACAACAGGCGGCCTGAGGCTGACCCGCTCCGGGCTGGTGCCTGTCCAGAATCACCCTGGCCCTTCTGCCCACTGCCCTGACTTTCTCCTTCCCTGGCAAGGTGCAGCTGCACCTCCTCTGCCCATTGTCCTCTAGCTTCTGTCCCCACCACTCTGCTGAATCATGCTGGCAAAAGTCACCAAAGACCTCAGCAGGCCTCTCTGCAGGTGGCTTGCCCGCCGGGTTTCTCTGTTACCAGCTGTTCTCCTCCACAGGCAACTGTTTCTTGCTGACTTCCTAAAATGTCAGTGCCCACCAGACCTCTGCCTGGACCCTCTTCTCACTCAGCACACTCTCCCAAGGCCATCTCATCCCCTCTAGTGGCTCCCACCAACCCCTCGGGCCTGAGGACTCCAGCCATTGCTGCCATCTACTGGCTGTGGACAGTCCACGTGGCCATCCTCCACACTCTCCCACTGAGCACAGGAGACACTGAACTCACTAGCTCCCAAACATCTGGGAGGAATCTATGCATCACCTCACCCTCACCCTCAGAAACCTGCTTTTCCTCCTATAGTCCTTACTACACCCACCACCTGCCAGTTCACCCACAGAGCAACCTGGGAACCATCTGGGCTTCCTCCTACCACCCCCCAGACCCCTGCATCTCGTCAGGCCCCAAACACCACCAGTTGTAGTTACCAGCTGTTCCAAACCATCCCTCTGGCTCGCCTCCTGCCTAAATCATTGCAGTAACCTCCTCTCTCAAACAGAGGGAGCTTTCTAAACATACAGTGATCCTCATGCACGGCTTCCATATCAGTGTGTCTGCATACTCACTGAAAGGTATTTGCCTAGCCCCTAAATCCATCGCCGTGGCGCTTTCTGAGTCATTCGTAGACAGGCACAGCACAATGAAAACTTCGGGTCACCTGATATACAAGTTCCTGGCTAAGGATGAACAAGATGACACTCTGCCTTCTTGTCTCAGCTCTTCTACTACAAGCAAATGTTCTATTCCAGGTCAACTTTTTGGCCACTTTTTCACCTTTTTGCACCTTTAGGAAGTGATATTGCAGTTTAACCTGGCCCCTGAGCACAGTGTGGCCATCCTGTCTGGCGGTTCTCCGGGCAGGAAGGCTGTGATGATGTCCCTTAGGGAGAAGATGTGCACGTGAGATGAGCTTGGTTCAGGCCAGAGTTACAGTGCTGTTGGCCGTGAGTTCGGTGTTAATGACTCAATAGGACGCTGTATATTACAGAAGGTGTCATGACAGAAACGCACATAAAACAAGGTTGTGTCGTGTTCCGTTGATGAAAGTGTTCCAACCAGAGGCTCGTAAGAACCTAACCCTGTATTTCTTCCATGGGCAAAGCTTCAGGATTTCCTAACTCTGTGCTTGTCGTGACTTTACACAACCTAACTACCATGAATAATGGAATCGACCGCACCAGTCTGACCGTTCCCCCAGGCCTCCCTCTGCACACAAGATAAATCCAAACTCCTTAGCATAGAGTTCCAGGTCTTCATGGTTGAGAAGGTCCTTGCTGACCTCCCAGGTGCCTTGGCTTTTAGCGCCCCCACCACTCCCCAGCCAGCCCCACTCGAAAGCTCTTTGTCTCACAGAGGCCCTCTGCGCACGCCATGCCCTCTGCCGCAAAGGCCTCTCCTCCTCCTCCTCTTGGTGATTGCTGACACAGCTTCAATGTCACCTTGTCTGGGCCTCCCACCCTGACACTCCCTTCTGTGTTATAGGTCCCTATAGCACTTCTCACAAGGCTGTGCCTGACCCATTCATGTGTCTCCTCTCTCCTGTACTTGACAACAGTTTTGGGGGAAGAATGTGGGAGGGGGATAGACGTGTGTGACTCTCTTTGTAGGGTGTATGCATTTCATGCATATTTCATTCAGTAAACACCGATGGAGACCTCACTTACTACCAGGTGCCCTTCCAGGCACCAGGACCACAGCGGTGAACAGAACAAAGCACTGTCCCCATGTGTGCAACACGGTGCCCGTAGCGTGGACTGTGTCTAGGAGGAGTGTGCACATGTGAACTATTGCACTTGTTGTGGACCTGTGGTGTTTGTGGCTCTTAGACACACTGTCCATTGAATTCTGGCCCCATGTGACCCGCAGATAAAGGGCATCTGAGAGTTCATTAGGCCAACAGTCCGTGTCTGTGCATTAACCCTCCCAGGTGCCCCCTGCCCACCCTCCCCAGCTCTCCAACAGTCAACGTCTGGCCCGGGTTTTGCCTTTTCAACCTAAAGACAGCATCCACCCACATGAAATTTTCTCTGGTGAGTACATCTGTCTCCCCCTCCCTTCTCTGCCACCCTACATCTCAGTGAGAAGAGACATAGGACTAGGGAAATGGGGAGAAAGTCGGGTTTCGTGGGGACCCACCATGTGTCAGGTGTGTGTGGACAGTTTACATGCATCAGAGGCAGTGGTCGGATGGCCTTGCTCTGTGCCGGGCACTGTCCTCACACGGTTCCTCCGCCAGCTGGGGCGATAAGGATGCCAACCCGATGAGGTTGCACCGCATCACACTCTGTGTCTTCTCAGGACACCCCTCACAGCACAACAGGTCTCATCCACAGCAGAGAAATGGGGATTGCCCAGATCTAAAAGGAACAGAGGCGAGATTCAAATCCAGCAGAATGAGACTCTAAATGCAGGGGTGTGGGGCCCAAATGCAGAGAGGCCCCGTGCCTTAAGGATGTCCCCTAAAATGCTATCTGCATCAAACAGGAGGCACCTTGTCTGGGCAAGACTTGTGTGGTCCAGCCTCTTCCCTCTGGAGCTCACCTTCAAGGCCTTTCTTACTTCATCAGTGTGTCTTTGTACACCTCATCTGTGTACCTGGGGGGCCCTGCCCAGCCTCTTCTGTTCCTCTCTTTATCTGTGTAGCCCGGAACCAAACACAGCACCTGGCACACAGCAGTGTCCCAGCAATGATTCTTGAATTTAAAACAAGGGTTGGTGGAAAGACCAATGTATGTGCTGCTGGAAGTAAGGAGCAGCCCCGTAGGGGGGAAGGGTGGTTATCCATGCAGGGTTTGGGGAGGGGCCTGGTGTGCGTATTTTGGGGAGGGGTGTGGCTGTGTATGCAGGGAGAGGGTAGCTCTCTCTGCCACTCACCATGCATTCAGTGTTGGGGTGCAAAGTCTGAACAAGATCCCAGCAGCAACAAGATGGTGGCGAATGGGGAGGCTGCTCCATGACCTCTTGGCTGTTACAAGAGGCTGTGCAACTGGTATTAGACTTACTAGCTGGTAATCACAACTATGTTGGTGAGTTCCTGGGGGTCAGGGGCTGGTTCACTTTGCACTCACAACAATCCCCTAAAAAAGTCTGTTGGTATGGATTGACTTGTTCATTCAACAGAAGAAGGGTTCTACCTGGAACAAGCCCAGTTAAGATCAGCTATTCCAATACAGTCTGACAATGATATGGAAGCTCAGAGCTGTGGAAGCCCGGAGATGGGGCCCCAAGCCATCTGGAGTGGCACAGTCAGGGAAGGCTTCTTGGAGGAGTAGACGGAGGAGAAAGGTCAGAGAAGGGCATTCAAGTGAGGGCAACTGACAGAGCAAAGGCATTTAGGCTGGAGACAGAGTTTGAGAATCTCGGCATTTCCAAAGGTATCAGAAGCCATGAGAATGAAAGGCCACTGAGAAGGGACCAGGGAGAGAGAAGGGCCTACAGAGCAGAGAGTACCCAGAGGTAGCAGTGGGGAGTTTCTGGAATTTCAGGAATTGGGGTTCCTCCCACACAAGGCCAGGGATGAGAGGACAAGCAGGGGGTCAGGGTGGACCTGTGGTTCCCCCCTGAGGGGATGCCAGGATTCTGGGCTCAGCACCCCTGCGAGGAGGGAACTCCTAAGCTTCCTGGGCCACATCAGAGGTAGCCTGGGAAGGCTGGGGCCCAGCCAATGGCCGTACTGGTTGCAGCTCCTCCTCTTCCCAGGCCATCGACACGCCCAGGCTGAGGCTCACTCGCGGGCTCTGTCCTAGGAACAGGCTTCCTCAAACACCTTCTCTGGTTCTGACATGAGTTCCAGGTGCCTGCTGAGTCCACTGCCGGCTGTCAGGAGCCAGTACCTGGAGAGCCCTGAGGAGTAGCCACTCAGGTAAGGCCATCTGTATCCAAATGTACTCTGTCCCTTGGTACACCTGAGAGAGGGAGACTTCTCTGGTGGGAAGTGGAAGGAAGAGGCTTGGACGTATCTACCACCTGATGGTGGAGGAATAAAGGGCTCCACCTGCCTCTGCTCTGAGTTTTTCCCACTCTCCCTAACTGAGCAGAGGTAGAAGCCAGGGGCTGAGAGGACAGGCACCCACAGGGGAACGCAGAGCGGGGCAGGCGGAGCTGGGCAGGCAAAGCCGCTCTGCCTGGGCCTGCTCAGCCCTATCCTGCCCCACCCCAGGCGGGCTGGGCCTGGACCCCTGGGAGCTAAGGGCTGGAGCCTCCTTGATTGTTCCCTGAGAAGCTGCCAGGAGTCCACCCACCTCAGGCAGGACTGAGCAAAGACAAGCTGATGATTCAGAGCAGGGCTCCCACGTCCAAGTGAAGAGAGTTGTAGACAGAACAATGAGGAGATAGGGTAGGGAGCAGAGACACCCTAGCCTCCCCCAGCCAGGACCCACCTCGTGTAGGAGGGAGTGGGCACAGAACAGGCACCCAGGCAGCTTTCCAGGAAAGGGGCCCAGGCCCAGAGTGTGGGTTCTGGAGCCACCCTGCTTGGGTTCAAATCCCGCCTCTGCCGCTTACCAGCTGTATAGCAGCGAGCAAATTAATTAACCCCTTTGTGTTCCACTTTCCTCACCTGTAAATTGGGAATAAAAAAATACCACACACTTTTCTACAGTTGTTGCTGTATCAGTTCATGCAAAGTGCTCAGAACAGTGCCTGGCGCTGCATAAACACCCATTAATTGCTGGCTCTTACCTCTGCCCTGTTCAGCTGCTGCAGGGGGTCAGGACAACGTGTGACCTTCAGCCTGGACCAAAGTCAGAAGGGTATCAGGAGTGCCTTAAAGCAAAAGGCTGTGCAGAGAGACTCCCTGAGATCCTGGGGGCCCAGCAGGGTGGGACTGATGAATGGGTTCCCCCAAGAACCAGCCAGAGGAATTCCAAGAGAGGAAGTGGGCACCCCTCACTCTGAACAGCAGTCACATTCCTTAAATGGAGGTAAATCTGACCCCTGCGGGTCTAGCACACCAAACTCACCAGGAGAAGCAACGAAAGCAGCGTTTCCCATCTTGGTGTCTTGACAAGGCCGTTCCGCACGATGATGACAATGGGTTCTGTGGCCAAAGGAGTTTGGACAATGCCACATATTCTGTCCCCCTTTCAGAGATTCACAAGGAAAAGCCATTAGCATGGTCAAGTAAAGGGACCTATTTACCTTTGCAAACGCAACGTTTGCCTACCTTTTTCAAACACTGATTCCTTTTCTCTCACTACTGTAGCCAGCCTGTGCAACAGGATTCCGTGAAACGCCAGTTTGGGAAACGCTGTATTGCCAGACTACTCTAGGAAGTTTATTGTAGAAAGAGAACCATTGCCCTCTATGTTATCTTTCAGCTGCATTGCCACTGGCCTTGCTTCAAGTGAGTTGCCCCTGAGCATGGAACACTGCCTGGATCATTTAACTGAGTGCTAGCCCAGGTGGGAGTTTGGGGATAAGTGTCCAGCCTCTCCAACCTCATCCTCCAACTCAAGAAAAAGGAAAAGAGCAGGTTCCTCTTAGGAGAAGCTGTCTTAAGAGGAAAGAGCAGTGTGCAGAAAGGAGAGAAATCTTCCCAAGGCTCAGCCCCCTGATGAGGAGGGCCAGGGTTGAAACAGAGGCAGAAGGCAGGATGTTCAACCTCCTTAAGGCTTCATTCTGCAGGACTGCAAGCCCAGAGCCCTGGGAGGAGTGAGTGGTCCCTGGACCTGCCTTCACCCACTTTATGGGTAAGAGTCGGGTTCTGGACTTAACTACGTAGGCTCAGATTCCAGCTCAGCACATAATAGTTGTGTAAACTTGTAAAACCCCTCTACACCTCAGTTTCCTCCATCTGTAAAATGGGTCAACAATAGAACCAAGCTCCTCTGTAGCTGTAAGGATTAGATATGATGACATGTTTCTGTAAAATGTTGAGTGAGTACCCTGTAAATGTAGGACATTATCATCATTCCCCTACAGCTGCAGCCAACGCCTGGGTCCACCATGAACTGGGGGATCTTCGAGGGGCTCCTAAGCGGGGTCAACAAGTACTCCACAGCCTTCGGGCGCATCTGGCTGTCTCTGGTCTTCATCTTCCGAGTGCTGGTGTACCTGGTGACAGCTGAGCGTGTGTGGAGTGATGACCACAAGGATTTTGACTGCAACACCCGCCAGCCGGGCTGCTCCAACGTCTGCTTCGATGAGTTCTTCCCTGTGTCCCACGTGCGCCTCTGGGCCCTGCAGCTCATCCTGGTCACGTGCCCCTCGCTGCTGGTGGTCATGCACGTGGCCTACCGGGAGGCACGGGAGAAGAAGCACCAAGAGGCAGAGGGGGAAGGTGGTGGGCGCCTCTACCTGAACCCCGGCAAGAAGCGGGGTGGGCTCTGGTGGACGTACGTCTGCAGCCTGGTGTTCAAAGCCAGCGTAGACGTCATCTTCCTTTACGTGTTCCACTTGTTCTACCCCAAATACACCCTCCCCCCTGTGGTCAAGTGCCACTCGGCTCCGTGTCCCAACACGGTGGACTGCTTCATCTCCAAGCCCTCAGAGAAGAACATCTTCACTCTCTTTATGGTCATCACAGCCGCCATTTGCATCCTGCTCAACCTCGTGGAGCTGGTTTACCTGGTGAGCAAGAGGTGCCGTGAGTGCCTGGCAGCGAGGAAAGCCAGGGCCATGAGTGCCAATCTCTGCAAACAGGACGACCTCCTCTCAGGTGACCTCATTTTCCTGGGCTCAGACACCCCCCCTCCTCTCTTACCAGACTGCCCTCGAAACTACGTGAAGAAAACCATCCTGTGAGGGGCTGCCTGCACTGGGCAGACGGGGCAGGCTGGGTTGGGAGGGCCTGGTATCTCTCATGGGTACAGTCTTAGGGGTGGGAGGCTCCTGCCACCTGCCCCAGCTGTGTGGCCTTGGGCACCTCAATGTCCTTTTGTGAGGCCTACCTCATAGGTTTGTTGCTATGAGAAGGAGTTTAATTAGAGAACAGATGTGCAAGCAACTTTAATGTGTGGGACCCACAATCAGGGCTTAATAAAAACCAACTCCTCCAGCCCTGGCTGGTGTGGCTCAGTTTGTTGGAGCGTTGTCCCACATCCGAAGGGTTTGATTCCCAGTCAGGGCACATACTTAGGTTGTAGGTTTGATCCCCAGTCCAGTGTACATGATCCCTGGTCCAGGCACACATGGGAGGAAACCAAACAATGCTTATTTCTTGCACTCATGTTTCTCTCTCTCCCTGCCTCCTGTCCTCTCTCTCTAAGAGCAATGAAAAAATATTCTCAGACTCTGGCTTGTGTGGCTTAGTGGATTGAGTGCTGGCCAGAAAACCAAAATGTTGCCTGTTCAATTCCCAGTCAGGGCACATGCCTGGGTTGCAGGCCAGGCCCCCAGCTGGAGGTATGTGAGAGGCAACCAATCGATGTAGCTCTAGCACATTGGTGTTTCTCTCCCTCTCTTTCTCCCTGCCTTCCCCTCTCTCTAAATAAATAAAATATTTTTTTAAAAATGTTCCCAGGTGAGGATTAAAAAAGCAAAAGTTGACTCCTCCACTGATTCAAGGTGTCCTTTGGTTGAGACCCTTATCAGGTCATCAGGTCCCTCTCTCTGCCCCTGCAGAGGATCGTACTTGGTCCAGCCAGGTGAGGGGCCATCCTCTCCTCCAGAAAGGGTCCACAGCACTCCTGGGGTCATGCTGCCTTCTCACGCCTTTATCCCTGCACTGGGCAGTTGCAATATTAGGCCTATGGGTTGTCTGCAAAAAGAATGGATCTTAGTAATGGAGAGTGGCATCCAGCAGTAGAAAGTCCATGAATTTGAGTCAGAACCCTTGCATTCAAGCCCAAGCTCCTCTGGGTCTCTGGGAAAGTGAGGTCAGCCCCTCTCTAAAATGGGTTAATGCTACTGAGTGTGTGGGGTTGTAGCAAGGACCCAGCAAGCCCATGAGGTTGTGGAAGGGGTTAGCTGTCTGTGAAAGGCCACATAAATGTTAATCACTGGTATTAGGAAGTGCTAGAGCAATGCTTGTGGGAAATGAGGAAGAGGAGTCCCTCCCTGGCTACACATTAACCTTCACTGCCCCAAGGCCCCTCAGCAGCACCCCCTGAGTCACACTTCAACTTCCCTGGAGGCCTGCCCCAGAGCGCCAGGCCCACAGGGATGAACATGAGGCTGTGCCTGGCCTCCTGACAATGGGGGCATTTCAGGCTGCCGACCTTGTCTCCACCAGGGTGGTGAGGTTCCTTTGTCTAGAAGAACCAAGTCAGCCCCTCCCATCCCCTATACAGCTCACCAGCAGCCCAAGCTTGAGTCCCCAGAAATGTCCCCACCAGGTGGGTGTGACCCTGGGCTGAATCAAGATTGCCCCTTTCCTTAGATGTCAGCTGCTGTGGGCTTCAGAACCAGGCTTTCAGAGAAAAGGGCAGGAGAGAGGCCTGGACAGGGGGACAGAGGGCAATAAGGTGACGGGAAGGGGACAGGGTCAGTGCCATTGTTGTTGACCTGGGCCTGGAGAATGAGGATTCCAGGCTCCTGCCCCTCTCACTGCGGTTTCACCCACATACCTGCCAGACCAGGGAGCCAGACCTGGCCATGCCCAGCCAGCCTGAAGAGAAGGCGTAGGCCAGGAGAGAAGAGCCTCAGGTGTTTGCTCTGAATATGTGCCCGGGGAAGTCCGCCCGCCAGCCTGCCCACCCGCTCACTCTCCTTGGCTCATTGGCTCATAAAGCCCCACCCAGCAGGGAAGTAAAGAACAAAAGCTACCTTTGGGAGGCCCTCAAACAGACAGACCAGACCAGGGACCAGAGAGAGGCTGCTGGACCGAAGAAAGGTAAGGATCAAATTGGGCACAAGGCTGGGCTGGGGAGCAAGTACCAGCGAGGCTGAGAATCCCCACTGTGGATCACTGGGAAAAACCCAGGGAAGCCCCAAAGAGGGAAAGGAAAGTCCTTCTAGACTGAAGGGAGGAGGACCAGAGGACAGACAGAAAGAGGGAGAGTCAGGAGATGTGAGGTTTCGGTTTGGTTTAGCAAACATCCATGGTGTCTTCTCTGGGCTACGCCCAGTGCTGAATGCCAGGGAAGCAGAGGTGATGAGACCAGGGGGCTGCCCTCCAGAAGCCAGCAGTCTGGCACATAAGCCAGGTAAACAGAGGACTGGAGTATCAATGATGCATGAAAGACGGAGGAAGTTGCTCAGGAAAATGTCCCAAGGGCACGAGGTCCAAAGATGCTGGGATGTGAGTCAGGGACAGAGGAGGGGCCAGGGTCAGAGATGGCACAGGAAGGCACTCCAGGTAGGGGGTGTGGTGGGTAGAGCTCCCAGGCCAGGGGCCTGAATGGAAATGATAGATCTGGCCAGCAAACAGAGAAGGGGATGCCCCAGAGAAAAAAGGTAAGTGGATGGAGACCCTGCCAGAGCCAGAATTCTGCCTCTGTCACTGCCCCAGTCCCTCCCTAAAGCCAGAATGTTTGGAATTCCAGGGGAACCCACCGTGGTCAGGACAGTCAGTGACTGTGGCAGGGAGGTGTTGCTGGGGTAGGGGGAGGGGCACAGGCAAGAAGATACCAGCCACCATGGTGGCTCTCTCCAAAGAGAGAGCCTGTCTGGTTTGGGAAGGAAAGTCAAGAAGGGGATGTCCTGGGGCCAGAGGGAGGGATGAGAATGGATATCACTCAGGCATCTGCCTCAGAGCTGATTCAAACGCGCCCGGTTCAGGTCACGGCTCATGCCGGCGCTCAGTAAAAGTTGGGGGAAACTGGAGGATAAGGACAGGCGCCCCTCCTCTCCTGCCCTGGCGCAGCCCTGGCAGCCAGTGGGAGAGTGGATCAGCCAATCCACACCTTCTTACTACTGAAGTCAGTGACCCACAGGGCTGAAACTCAGAGTCAACGAGGTTGGCAGTCACATCCATGCAGGACAATTATTCTTCATGTGTGTCTATCACTTTATAGAATAAACTATTCCCTGATTTTGGAACTGGAAGGCGGAAGTTCAAGACCAGCTCTGTCACTTCCAGCTGCGGGGCCTTGGGCGGGTGCCTCCAGGGGCCTTAGCTCACTGCCCTGTGAACTGGGGGTAACAGCAACCCCTGCCCCACCAGCTCGTTGGGGGTAAAGGCATGAGGACACCGTGGTTGTGAAATGGTTTTGCCAGTCACACCTTTAATAAAGGGCACCCATTTCCAGGTTCTCCCAGGCCTCGTGGCCCCCAGGCCTGTGTGGGCGCACACAGGTGTACACTGTCCACGTGAGGAGCCGTCACCATGAATTGGGCCTCCCTGCAGGGCCTCCTGAGCGGGGTCAACAAGTACTCCACAGCGCTGGGCCGCATCTGGCTGTCCGTGGTGTTCATCTTCCGGGTGCTGGTGTTCGTGGTGGCGGCTGAGGATGTGTGGGATGATGAGCAGAAGGACTTTGTCTGCAACACCAAGCAGCCGGGCTGCCCCAACGTCTGCTATGACGAGTTCTTCCCCGTGTCCCATGTGCGCCTCTGGGCCCTGCAGCTCATCCTGGTCACGTGCCCCTCGCTGCTGGTGGTCATGCACGTGGCCTACCGCGAGGAGCGAGAGCGGAGGTACCGCCGGAAACATGGACCCAACGCCCCGGCCCTGTATGACAACCCAAACAAGAAGCGGGGTGGGCTCTGGTGGACATACTTACTGACCCTCATCTTTAAGGCTGCCGTGGACTCTGGCTTTCTCTACGCCTTCCACGTGCTCTACCAGGGGCATTACGACATGCCCCGCGTGGTGGCCTGCTCCCAGTCGCCCTGCCCCCACACAGTGGACTGCTTCATCTCCCGACCCACGGA
Organism: Anoura caudifer; assembly: GCA_004027475.1. Taxonomy (NCBI): domain Eukaryota; kingdom Metazoa; phylum Chordata; class Mammalia; order Chiroptera; family Phyllostomidae; genus Anoura; species Anoura caudifer. The sequence continues at coordinate 55,569 of PVKU01008742.1, read as the reverse complement.
GAAGAAGGTCTTCACCTACTTTATGGTGGCCACTGCTGTGCTCTGCATCCTGCTCAACCTCAGTGAGGTCATCTACCTGGTGAGCAAGAGGTGCCTGGAGATTTTTAGCTCCAAGCGCCAGTGGTCTCGCCATCAGAGTCGCCTGCACGATTCGTGCCCACCGTATGCCCTCTCCCAGGCAGAGCACCCCCAAGATGGGAACTCTGGTCTAGTGAAGGCCAGCTCAGCCTCAGTGGATGCAGATGGGTATCCATAACCAGTGAAGCTGGCAACTGGAACACCATGTCCCCCACCTGCTCCCAAAGGCCACAGCAGGGCGGTGGCACTTTCTGCAGCAGGGCATGTAAGGAAAGTGGTCATGGGGCTCAGGAAACCTATTCGGGGGCCAGTACTGGGGAACAGTTCTGTCTCAGGGTTCTGAGCCCCAGGGGAAGGTGGTTTAATGGCAAGGATTTTATACATGGTAATAGGGTATGTCAAAAAAAAAAACCTGAATAAATATGATTTTCTCAGTACTTTGCAGTCAAGGTGGGGAATGATGGGTAGGAAAGCAGGGGGTGTACAATGGACCATTGGGGCACCTGAGCCCCAGAACATCAGATCTTGTTACACCCATCACACACCACACACACACACTCTCATACTCACACACACAGAGTGTGCCCCCAGGACGTGGTAGGGAATACCAAAAGGTGGAGAGTGTGTTCTAGGGGGTTTCTAGAGTCTCTAACCAGCTGGCCAGGGCAGGAGAGGGACCCTGGGAGACCCTGTGCTCAGCATGTCTGTTCTCAGAGAGTGCTGCTTAGGAAGCAACATGCTTAGGAGGCCTCTGCCTCCCCCATCTGGGCCTCTCTGACCCTGCCCAACAGAGGTCGAAGGTGGGTGAATGCCCTCTGAGGGTGGGAGGCAAGGGCCCAGCGAAGGTGGGATGATGCTAAGCACAAGTCCAGGGTGGCAAGGAGGCATGTCCCCACAAGCCAGGGACCTATGAAGAGCGCCCAAGCCTAAAGGTCCCTCATGGGTCCTCAAGTTTCAGGAATTTTCCTTCTCTTTCCTAAATACACATCCCCTCATTCTCCTCCACCCCCACCCCACCACTCAGACCTTGGCGAGTCCCACATTCGCACCTCCAGCCTGGACCTGCCTGTATCCCAGAGCCCCCACCAGCTGTCCATGGGACAACCCTACAGGAGGCCCCCAGGCACCTCCCACTCAGCAGCCCAAACCTGCCCTCCTCACAGATTGCTCCCCACCCCATGAGTGGCACCGCCATCCACCCAGTTATCCAAGCCAGGAGCTGGCCTGACATCCTCTTCTCCCAGCCCCTCACACCCCTCATCCCAGTGCAGCAGCAAATCCCACTGATCCCAGCCCCTCAAATGCCTCCTGAGTCTGCCCCACCCCTCCCACCCCACAGTCTTAACATCTCCCGGGGCCCTCCCATCTGCCCTCTACTATAAGGACAGGATGGTTCTTCTGTATATGAATCTGACCACATTGTTCCTCCTTCATTAAAAATTATTCTACCAGCACCACCCTTCATTGCCCAACCTGGACCCCTCTGACCTCCCCAACCTGACCTTCTGCTTCCTCCCTCCTTGTACCCACCAATAATACCAAAGGGCTCATAGTTCCCCAACCAGACACATCATGCTATGCTGTGCCTTGTGCCTACAGACATGCTGTTCCCTCTGCCTGAAACAACCTTCCTCCCTCCTCCGGGGCCCTCCTTAGAACCCCAGGGACAACCTTAACCACATTCTCCATGTACCAGCCTTGCTCATGCCTCTCTTATTCCCCCAAATTGGAGTGGCTGTTTCTCCCCATCAGTCTGTGAGCACTTCACAGGACAGGACAGCACAGGACACTGAGTCATCTGGGCCAGCTGCCTTCAATAAATGTTTGTTGCCTGAATAAATGGACTGTGAGCTGCTTGGCAGAAGGGACTGGGTCATTGATCTAAATTGTCCAACACACCTAGCCCAGGGAGTTCAGCAAAGTTTGTTTTTAATTTTTTAAAGATTTTATTTATTTATTTTTAGAGAGAGGGAAAGGGAGGTAGAAAGAGAGGGAGAGAAACATCAATGTGTGGCCACCTCCCACATGCCCCCCACTGGGGACCTGGCCTGCAACCCAGGCATGCGCCCCAACTGGGAATCGAACCAGCAACCCCTTGGCTCACAGGCCAGCACTCAATCCATTGGGCCACACCAGCCAGGGCACAAAGTGTTTTCTCTTTGTTTGTAGGTATGTTTTGTTGTTTTATTAACAAAGTCCAGCCTAAAGGTCTTATTTATAGATAAGGAAACTTTGGCCTTATTTATAGATAAGAAGGGGAAAGGACCTTCCAAATCCATACAGGTGGGCTGAGTCTGTGGGGGCTGTGTCCCCTGTGGTCTATGGAGAGCCTCCATGTTCACCTCTGATTATGGGACAAGATCAGAGAGTCAGCCTGTCCATAGGTCCGGGTCCCTGGAAGCAGAGCCAGCAGCAGGAATGCGTGTGCGTGTGAAGGAAGGAGCAAGGGAAGCAGGATAGGGAAGAGGCAGAGCTGACCAGGGTATGGGCTCGGGGAAACTTAGCCTTGGCCTGAGCCCCAGAGGATGAGGGGCCTTCGGATCATTAACCCCACCACAAAGTTGTCCCTCTGGACACAAGTGCATCAGGCTTTGAAATCCCAAATCAGTCAGTCATTGGTTTCAGGCCACCTGAAGGGCAGGCAGGAAGGAGTTGGTGGTTCCCACCCACTCCAGATCAATTCTCCAGCGGCAGCTGTAAGCCATGAGCGACCAACATTCACAGCAGCTGGGGAATGGGTGTCCCCCAGAAAAGGGGATGTGGGCCCAACACCAATTCCATCTACTGAACTCCAGGGTTCAAGGGCAACTCTGCCTCCAATCCTGGAGAACAACCAGTGCAGAACCCAATGACCCCACACTGCTCAAACCAAGGCAGCTCCCACGTGCGAGCCAGAGACAGCTCCCTCTGAGATCCTAGATTCCCCACTCCAGGGCAAGGGCATCCCAGGACACAACTATTCTCACAGCAGTCCTCTTCACGTGTACTGTCCCCAGAGGTCTCGAGTCCTGAGCCATTGAGCCAGACGAAGACTGAGCACTGTGACCAGCCTGAGGGCCCTGCGGGAAGCTGGATAGCCCTCTACGAAACATTTCAGTTATCCAGCTCTTATCCTCGGTCCCGCCCACACTCTCAAGACCCCGCCCCCCCTGCCCTCAGTACCACCCTCAGGCCTTTCTACCCCCACCTTCTCAAAAACTCTTCACTTAGCTTAGGCCCCTGCCATCTTTCTCTCCCACCTTCTGCCAGCCCACGTTGCTGCCACCTACTTCTCATTCCTTAGAGACTTGAGCATATGACTCAGGGTCTCCTGGTATTCTCAGGGCCACAGGGACCACCTGTGTGTCACTCTGTCCTTTTCATTCCATGCACTCCTATTCCTTCATGACCTCCTCCTCCACCCCATTTAGCTGCCCACTCACAGGACCACACCCCGGATTTTGTCTTCGCCCAGAACTGCTCCACCTCTAGGACCTTCCAATGACTTCAAATCAACAAATATTTATTGTCCACTTTCATGTGATAAGCCCCCTACTAGATGCTGAGGATTCATCTGAGAAGAATCAGACACAGCCCCTGACTTCATGGAGCTTCCATTCCATGAAGAGAAAAGCTGCTAAACTTATGGTGTGCTGGGAAAAACGGCGGGTGGTGGGAGAGGGGGAAGGTGGATCCAACACCAGACATCCAGGAAAAGGTTCCCTGAGACTTCTTAAGCTGATAACTAGAAAAAGAGGAGGATTTTGCCAAGCAAAGTGGGGAGGGGACTCCAGGCAGAAAGGATAGCCCATGAAAGGCCTAGAAAGGGAGAGTAAACCAGGTGAGAGGCCAGGGTGAAGTAGACAGAGGCTAGGTCACGCAGTGCTTTCTTTGTAAAGCCCTGTTTATGCTTTTGGACTTGATCCCAAGGACAATGCAAAGTCACCGGAGAGATTCAGCACAGAAGTGACGCGATGTAATTTTCAGTATCTGTGTAATTTGCAGTATCTGCAGTACAGAGAAAGGAGCCCAAGCAAGGTTATCTATTTGGAATCTGACACCAATAATCCAAGTGAGAAGCCACAGTAGCCTAAACTAGGGTGTGCACAGTGGGGATGGAAAGACGTAGCTGGATTTAAGAAATGTTTGCAAGATAAAATCAAAAAGACCTGGTGAGTTGATTGGGTGTGGGGATCAGTTAGAGAGAGGAAACAAAGACACCCAAGTTTCTGGCTCTGGGTGGTGGAGCATTTACCCAGGGGAGGAGCAGGTTTCAGACAGGGTTGAGTCTGAGATACAAATAAGCTCTCCTCTTCCTCTCCTCTCACTCATGGACCATCTAAGCACTTAGCTCCTTGTGTCTCTTTACTATTATGCTTATTATCATTCGTCGTGCCTTCACATCCAACACCTTGACCTTTCAGTTCCTTGACTTCCTTGCTTCTAACAATCTTTTTCTCCACCCATTGAACTGACCCACATGAGTGCTCACACCCTAGACCTTTTCTGCACCATGAGCTGCATCATCTCCTATGTATCCAGCACACTCACTCTGGTTCCCACTCTAGCAATCCTTCTGCCCTGTCTACTGACCATCACTATTTCACCACTTCACACCCTTCACACCCTCCTTTCCATTCCCGTCTTGGATTCCAGGAGCCCCCAGGTAATTGCTAACTTATAGATATCCTCCACTCCTTGGACTTTTGGTGCTTCTATAATTACTCACCAGGCAGGACCCTAACTCTAGTTAAGCCCAAGCACCTGTTCCAGAGCACTTGGAGAATAATACAACAGGACAGAAAGATTTCAACGGAAACTTCTGACCACAAAGCTCAAGTGGCACTCAGCACCTCTAAGAAATTCTTAATTTTCCTAACACTTTAACACTATTCTCAAAGATGACTTTATCATGCCTTTTCCTCTTTTCCTAGACCTCTGACACCCATTCTCCAAATCTTCCATTTCAGCTGACAGCCAGGCATTGTATGCTTCTAGAAAACAGAGGCAATAGACAAGCACTAATTTACCTCCCCCAAGTCTGCCACCCTCCTGGCATGAGTGCCCATTCACTCTGCCTTCCCCCCTGTAACATGGATGAGGTGTCCCTCTCTGGGTACATCCCCTCTGCTTGGATGCTGGGCCCCCTCACCTCTCACTTACTCTGGCCTGGGTTCCACAGTTGTTGCCTCACAATCCCCTTTCTTTAAATGTGCTTTAATGTTTTCCTCTCTCCCTTTACTTAATTCCCTCTTAACCCAACATCCTTCTCCAGCTACTGGCCCTTTTACAGAAAACAAAAGCCTCCAAATGCCACCTGTACTTGCTGTCCCCACTTTCTCATCACAGTTCCCTCTTCCAGTCAGGACCACTCTTGTCAAGGTCACCAGTGGCCAACAAGCTGCCAAATCAAAATGGTCAGTTCTTCACCCTCCTCTTGCTCCCTCGGCAACACTTGGCCATTGGGAGCTCCCTCCTGAACAACATCTTCCCTTGGCTCCCAGGCAGCACCCTCTCCTGGCCTTTCCCCCACCTGATTGTTGGGTCTTTCTTGATCACCATCAATGCCTCTCCTTTCCCTTGCTGACCTCTAAATGCAGGATGCCCCAGGACCCAGCTCCCTACCCTCTTTTCTCCTCTGTATATTTACCCATCTGTGATCTCATCTGCTACCATCTATAAAACCGTCTATAAAATGATGACTCCCACAGGTACATGCTGAGACCCAGCCACTCCCATGAGTTTTAGACTCATGTATCCAAATTCCCACTGGTCACCCAGAACGGAACTCCTAATCCCCCCCCCCTACAGGTTTATGTTGCCTCCCTGCCCTCCCCACCTTGGAACACCACATCCCCCTCCACCCAGTTGCTCAATTAAAAAACCTGCATGTCTCTTTCCTCCTAATTATATCCACTATTAATTAGCAAGTCACGTTAGATGTAATTCCAAAATATGTTCAAAGTCCACTCCCTTCCTACCATCTCCGAGTGCTTCTATCCCAGGCCAAGCCACCTCATTGAACACCTGGATACCAGGCCCAGCTGTCTCCCTACCTCCATTCTTGCTCCTCTGCAATTCTTGCTCCATGTGGCAGCCTGAGAAATCTTTCTATCATGTAAATCAGATCAGTCAATTCACTCCTTGCATAAAGCTTCCAAGTGTCTTCTCTTCATGGCCATAAGAATGAAAAAAAAAAAAAAACCCACCTCCTTTCCACAGCCTGCAAGCCCCTACATGGTTAGGCCTCGGCTACCTCTCCAAACTCGTCTCCCTGGGCTCTCCCCTTCCCGCAGGCCCCGCTCACACTGACCTTCTCCCATCTCAGGGCCTTTGCGCTGGCTTCTGCTGGCAACACTCTTGCCCTAGACCTTCACACAACTGTCTCCTCTGCATTCATGTCTCAATTCAGACACCCTCTCCTACAGGAGGCCATTACTAACCCTCCCTCCCCAGATGAAGCCCACACCACACACCATCACTCTCTACTACGTGGCCCCATTTTATCCTCTTCACAGCATTTCCTGGTGCATGAAATGTTCTTGTTTGTTTACATGTTTATTCTCTGTGTCATCGCACTAGGCTGAGCTCCTTCAGAAAAGGCACTCTGTCACGTCCCTCCTTTACCCACCAGCATCTAGAACAGTGCTTGACATACAGAATAGTAGGCACTCAATAAAAATGTGTCAACTGGCTGAGTGATTGACAGCCAGATGGAAATGTGTAGGAGGCTGTTGGGTAGAAGGGGGAAAATGGACTGGTCAGGAGATATGGAATTGGGAGTTGTAAGCAAAATGGCTGAATATAAGATAAGATTTTGCTCCAAAATTACCCCTCAGGTGGGAAGGATTTGTCTTATATTCAAGTCCTTATAAAGTCAACATGATGATACATGCTCTCAATTACTGCCTTTTGAACAACAAGACTCTCTTTGGGGGAAACTCATTAGCCTGAAATAACCTCAATCAATGAGGTTTTGGATTTTCATGGAGGTCTCTTGGAAGAATAAAGAAAAAAGTGGAAGCAAACACATTACACAAAGATTCAATCATTATTCCTGGGGGTGTTGCAAGTATTGTCTTTTTCAGCAAGCCCATTTAAAAAATTACTTGAACAATAAAGGAAGTGATTAGGTTGTGGAGATGATAAATACACACCTAGCAGATGATTTGTTTTGAATTTATGCAAACCTCATGTTATGCAACCAGGATTTTGTGGCAAAGAATGAAGTTCCCAGCATCATACCCAATTTGAAAGTGTTATGTCACCAATATTTGGGCAAAAATAAAGTTTGTGTGTTCTGTAAAAGGTTAATTTTGACCAACAGAACTCTAGTGACATTGACGCAGGTGTTAAAGAAAAATGTTAAAAGCTTAAATAAAATTGCTTTGTGAACTATGAGTTGAGAAAAAAATAATACATCTTACTACACTGTTTAGATAATGTGATTTTTCTAATGCATAGCAAACGAAGCTAATAAATTATTTCAACCATGCTACACTTTTCGGAGGGCCTCCTCATTGGAGGGAATGTAGGGGCTGCTTTTTATTTGGAGACATCTTAGGTTTGGGCTTCTAAGGTGGGTGGTAACGTAAGCCTTGAAAGTGGTGGGTACTGAACAGGGACTTTGGGGGAGAGATGAGATGATGCTCTAGGGTGCAGGCTTAAAGCCCAGTTAGAGTGGGTGCAAGCCAGCGGAAAGGGGACTATGGGGTAAACTGATTATCACAGACACCGAGAGAACAGGATGTTACAGCGGAGGAATATGATGTCACAGAAGCCAAAAGACCAGTCAGTGTTCTGGAGAAGTTTCTAAAACAAGGAGGCTCTAGAAGAGGCATGTCTAGAGAAGCAGAAAGTGATCATGAGGGCCGAACTGCCACGAGTCCAATCAGATGGGCTGAAAAGCGCTCACCAGGTGAACAAAGGTGCTCACTGATATCCATGGCAGGATGGTCATCAAAGAGAACCAGGTGCCAGTGAAAAAAGGGGACAGGGAGGGGCCAAGCGAGCAGTGACAGCAAGTGTGGACAACTGATTGGAAAACGGCTGCAAGAAGCAGAGAAAATGAAAGGGTGTTCATTGCAAGGGAATGGAGGCAGTCAAGAAAGAAAAAAAAATGTTTACACTGAGAGAGAATTGGCAATATTTAAATGGTGGTGAGATAATTTCAGCAGAGGGGAAAGAAGGTCAAGGGCTCCAAGAGAGCCAGAGGGAATGAGATGCAGAGCCCAGATGGAGGCTCAGGCTGCAACAGGAAAACCACAGGTGGGCCATCGTAAGGGGCGGCAAGGAGGAAACAGTGAGACAGGTGCAGGTCATCCCACTCTTAACCACAGCTTCCCTCCCACTTAGCTCTCTCCTCAACATCTGTTCATGTTTCTTCAACAGATCAACAGGCAACCTCCTATATAGGCACCTCCAGACCCCACCCTGCAACCTTCTCCCAATCTGCCAGACCCCTCCATTTGCTTCCTTCTGTATCCAGCCTGAACTTGAGCTCCACCATCCCCCACCAGGTTGGGAGATGTTCCCATTTCATGTGAGAACTTCTAAAATGATGTCCGCCGTCCCTACTAGACTGCAAGCTCTACGAGGGCAGGACCAGTACCTTCAGACCCTGCACTATGGGCGTGCAGTAAAAGGGTCGTAAATAATTTCTGGGATATGATGACTGGAATGAATTGCCATCCAACCAATATCCCCATTGTCCCTCTGTGCCTCCTGCTTAGCAAAAGTCCAGGCCCAGGTCAATCTAACTGTGCTTTCCCCTATCTACTGCTAGGTTCTGTGGAGTGAATCACACAAGCAGAGTGAGGCCTGTTCTCCAGCACAGTCTGACCATCCTCATCCTTCTCTGCTTTGATCTCTCTGCTGTTTTTCACACGGCTAGCCTTCTCAACCTTCTGCACAGCCCTCAAACCTTCTAGACAGTTCCATCTTGATTTCATCCCACCTCTCCAAAAAAGCAGAAGCTATCTGAGAATAATGCTCTCCCATCAACGGCCATCAGACCCACAGACCAATCAGTGCCCACACAAGTCCTCCCTCCTTTCACCCCACACAGTAGAAAGTGCTGAGCCTACTCCTATTAATGCTCTAATCTCCCCACCTGCGCTCATTGTTCCCTCTTTCCCCACCTCTCTATACCCTCTGGTCTTTTCAACCTCTAACTCTCTCTGGCTCTCTCAGCATTCAACTGTGCTCACATCTCTCCCATCCAAACAAGAAATAAAAAACCTTCCTGACCTCATGTGTCCCACAGCTCCCTCCTTATCTCTCTTGGCTTTCACCACTGTGCCCTCTGAAACAGAGGTCTGCATTTACTGCCTTGACTTCCTCACCTCCCACCCACCCCACCAGCTATGGTCCAGTCTCTGCCCCACCACCCTGCCCTTGCCCAGTGCACCTATGATTCCTTTGTCACTAAGCCCAGTGGGTACTTCCAGTCCTTATCTTGTGCAACGAACCATTTAACAGAGTAGATGGCCTTCCTTCTTGAACCTCTTCCAAGTGCCATCAACACCTTATGCGTTCTGTCCACCCAGCACTTCTCCTTCCCTCCAAACTGGGGTGCTAAAGGCAACTGCCTGTCATGAGTCCTGGCCCCTCGACCTCAGGGTGGATATGTGCTCCAGGTGAGGCCACTCGGTGTTCTTCCCCAGGTTACTTGAGTCATTTCTAAGGGAAGCATGTAGCTGCAAAACTTGGGAAGGTGTGAGCTCAGAGCTGCTGGTGACCATGAGCAAAGCCTTGTACATAAGCCCATCGGTACTTGGAGAGAGAGAAACCAACAGGTGAGGCAGTCAGGAGAGAGGTCTCTCTAGACACATCCAGACACATCCAGACTTGACTCCAGCCAGGTACTTCCAAATCCCTGAGGTGTTCTGCCCTTCCCATGATGCTTCTACAAACCAGTCAATTCCCCTTTGTGCCCAAACGCATCCAAGCTGGATTTCTGTCTTCTGCATTCGAGAGCACTAATTAACACACCCAGCCTTCACGAACATCACTCTTCTAGGTCCCTGCCAGTCAACCCCTCCTCAATCTTCTTCAACACCCCCACGCCCACCCTTCCCCAGGGAGGTCCTCAGGGCTCTGTCCCAGGCTGTCCACTTTCCTGGTCTCCACACCCTCCCTGGGTGAGTCTGTCCTCTTCATTACCACCTGGGCACTGCTGACACCCAAATCATCCTTCTTCTGTCTTTTTAAAAATGTATTGTGACCAAATATACATAACATGAAGTTACCATTTTTAAGTGTACAATTCAGTAGTGTTAATTGCATTAACAATGTTGTACAGCCAACACCATTATTTCCAGGACTTTTTCATCACCCCTAACAAATACTCTGTACCCTTCAAACAATAACTCCTGCTCACCCCTCCATCCAGCCCCTGGTAACCTCTAATGACTCACTGTCTCTATGAATTTGCCCACTGCAGATATTTATTATAAGTGAAATCATACGCTACCTACGTTTTTGTGTCTGACTTATCTCACTTGGCATAATGTTTTCATGATTTATCCATACTGCAGTATGTATCAGGACTTGATTCTCTTTTATGACAATAATGTTCTATTGTATGGATTCACCCCATTTTGTTTGCCCGTTCCTCCTTTGTGGACATTTGCCTCGGCTATTGTGAACTGTGCTATTACAAACATTCATGTACAAGTATTGGTTGGAATCCATGTTTCCAGATCTTTCAAGTATATACCTACACATGGATTTGCAGGGTCATACGGTAATTCCACATTTAACTTTCTTAGGAGCCGCCAAACTTTCCGCAGCAGCTGCGCCATTTTGCATTTGCACCCACAACACACAAGAGTAGCCATTGTTCTTTCCTGAGGCCCAGTGCCCTGCATCCAGCTGCCCCTGGACATCCTCAGACCACTCCAGCCAGGCATTTGGATGCAGAGAGAACTTGGCTTGTGAAAACAACCAGTCCTGAACCACACCTGACATCTGAGGCTCTGGGAGGCTAGGCGTCCGGCTTAGGTGAGGCCCGGGGATGGAGTGTGGGATGGGGCGAAACTGTCTGCTGTGCACTTGCATCACCAGAAAGGGTTTTTACAGGTCGTGTCAGAAAGCTCCGATGGCCTTGTCCAATGGCTGGATTGGACTATCATTTACAAACGCACATGTCAGTTAGGCAGCTCCAGTCACAGTGATCCCATCATTTCCTTCCACTGCTCCAACCCATTCCTGTCCTTATGCCCCAAGCTCAGCTTGTGGCAAACCCTCTACTCAGGTGCCTGTGTGAAGACCTCTCCAATTTACCAGAACAGAGAGTTCAGGGATCACAGCCTTGCAGCCCAGACACAGTCTAGGCTCTGCTCCCCCATGTCCAGTGCCCGTCACCTCCCCAGCCCAGGGTCAAGGCTCCAGCAGCTCCCACACTGTAGATGGCAGGCTGATTTCAGGCACATTGCACATGCCTCACCCCCAGCTGGCTTCCCCAGCCACCCCGAAACCCCACACCCTCGCAGCTCGAAGGACAGCCCAAGAAAGTAGCCTCCTCCCATCCAAGAAAGAGCAAAGCCTGGCTGAGGCCAGACAGCCAGTCCTTTAGTACCAGGGGTTTTGGCCTGTGGGCAAGGCGGGGAAACAGATGAGGCTCGGTCAGTAAAGACTGCCTAGAGGAGAGAAAGTGGCCAGGGAGGAACTTCTGGAGGGCACGAGGATAGGGTGCTAAGCTAGAAGGGAACTGATGGAACAGCAAGCAGCTGCTGGCCTGAGACTGGAACTTGGTGTGCTTGGTAGGTTTCAGTCACTCATTCCGCAAGTACTTTTGTCTACAAGGTGCCAGGCACTGCTTTAGGCACTGGGAGGACACCCATTGACACAGCAGACAAAAATCACTGGCCTCATAGATTCTAGCAATGGGGAAGACAATTAACAAGATGAATAAGCAAAATATAAAATATATCATGTGATTATAAACTAAGGAAAAAAATAAAGCAGGAAAGGGGTAAGGGGTGTTGTGTTGCAAGGGGAACTATGATTTGAGGTGGGGAGGTCAGGGAAGGCCAGGAGCAAGCCAGGCAGAGATCTGGGGGAAAGTGCACAAGACGGAAGGAAGGGCAAGTCCACATAGGCACTGAGTCTGGGGAAGACCCCATGTGCACCCAGGAGAGCAAGGAAGCCAATGAGATGGGGTGGCGAGAGAGCCAAGAGGCATGGAAAATGAGGCCAGAACTTTTGTGTGAGGCCTGAGAAGGACAAGCTCACATAGGTTCCTTCAGGCCATCCTGATGCCTTTGGCTCTCACTCCGAGTAAGCAGGAAGCCCAATGGTGCACCTTGAACAGAAAGGGGTGTGGTCTCCTCTGTGGCTGTGTTAGCAACAGATGAATGGGGGCAAGGGATGAAGCAGGGAGACCAGTTCCAGGCTATGCAATAATGTGGGGGGAATGATTCATGGCTTAAATGTCAACAGGATAACATGAATGTGAGAAGTGGCCGGATTCTGAAAATATTTTGCAAGTACCACTGAACTGATTCACTGGCCCTGAATGCCAGGTATGAGAAAAGAGAGTCAACAATGACTCTGAGGTTTAGGGCCTGAACTAGCAGGTGAGAAAAACTGCCATTTACTCCAAGAGTAAGGGAGAAGGGAAGGTTGGAGAGGAGAATGAGGAGTAGGCTGCCACATAAAATACAGGCCACCCAATTAAATGTAAATTCCAGATTAAGAATAAATAAATAATTATTTTAGCATACATATGTTCCATGCTCTATCTGAAATTCAAATTTAACTAAACATCTGGTTTGGGGTTTTTTTTTTCGTTTGTTGTTATTGTTGTTGTTGTTGTTGTGTTTTTCTTTGTTCCTAAATCTGGCAACCCTGAGAAGGAAGAAGCTTAATTTGGGACAGGGTAAGTTTGAGATGTCTACTAGATATCCAGAGGGGAGGTTGAGAAGCAGATGCGTACAGTGGTCTGGAGTTCAGGGCACTGTCTGGGCTGAAGATAGGTAAGTAGGAGCTGTCAGCCTAATTTTGATATTTCAAGCCCAAGGCTGGATGACATTACCAAGAGACTGAATGGAGACAAAGAGTCCTAGGCCCTTGGCCCGGGGTATGCCAGTATTTAGAAGTCAGGGAGATCTGGAGGAACCAGCAAAGGAGAATGAGAAAGAAAGCCCAGAAGGGAAGAAGAAAACCAAGAGAGTATGATGTTCTGGTGGCCGAAAGCTGCTGGGAGGTCAGGAAAGATGAGGGTTGAAACTTGGCCATGGGATGAGCTGTGGGAACCTTGGCGAGAGCAGTGTGGGTGGTCTATGAGGAGCAAAAGCCTGACCGGAATGAATTCCAGAGAGCAGAGAAAGGCCAAAAAATGGAGATAATGAATCAAGACAACTCTTTTGAGGAGTTTTGCTATAACGGAATGGGAAAAAAATAGGGCAAATGCTAGAAAAAGTGGGGTCAAGGGGGTTGTTTACTTGTTTGTTTGTTTTTTCTTAAGATGGAGAAATACCAGCATATTTGTTGTAATGGGGAAGAGTCAATGAAGAGCAAAAGAGCTGTGGTGGAGGAGAAAGACAGGCAGTGGAGGGAGGTCCCGGGTGGGTGAGGAGGGGTGGGACCCAGTGCGCAGGCAGAATGCCTGAATCCTGACAGCAGCTCAGGAAAGTCACGCATCACCTCCTTTATTAGAGGATAGAGTTGTGCAGGCAGAAGTTGCACGTGACTCAGGTGTCTTGGAAGGAAAGCAACATTACAGCCCGAGCCCGGGACCTCTCTTCCTGCCCAGTCACAGCCCCAGACGTGCTGGAGCGAGGCTGGAAGTCCCCTCCGCCTGGCCTGTTTTCCAGTGGTTCTGCCTGCTCCACCTCTCTGCTCAATGGAAGAGAGGGCCCAGGCCCTTGCTGCGCACGCACAAACACAGGGACAATCCCAACCAGAGGGACAAGGCCCTGCCCCTTCCCAGGAAGCCCCTGCCTCAGGCAGGGGAAGACTTGCAGACACAGGTCTGAAAGCAAGACCAGCCTGGGCCACATCCTGGACTTGTAGAAGTACAGTGACAGGCTGAGGACCTGCCGCCCCCAAAGAGCAGGTGTGTGTCAGCCCTGAGGGAAGTGGGGGTGGCTGGGACAGCTGCCAAGGCCCAGGTAGAGCAGGGCCTTCCCCTGCGGCTGGTGGATGGCCTAGATGGCCTCCCACGCAGCAGTCACCCTGCTGGGGAGCAGGGCTTTGATGTGGGGAGCAGGGCCCCAGAGCCTCTTCCTGGGATGGAGACTCTCCCAGCTCCCTCCAGAAAGGGCAAAGGCCTGCCTTTGGGGTCACTGCCAGATGTCAGGAGTAAGGGGGCAGCATCTGGACGGGTCTGAATAATTGGACCTAGGCCACAAATTCACCGGATCACCAGAGCAGAGCAACCCCACCCGCCACACGCCACCACCTCACACACAGCCACGACCTCACAAAACCCTGGCAGCCACCTCCACAATCTCACACATTCACAACCACACACACCAAACATACACACACGCACCCCATGCTGCCCCTTTAACACACAGCTACCCACTCTCAAGTAGAAACAGCTCACACAGATAACCCTATGGCAGCCGACATGTACTTTGCATGTATCAATCGTAACTGGGCACCAGCTACTGCCAGGCCCTGGAGCGGAAGGCAATTTCAGAGGGGCTTCTGAAGAGTGACTGCTGACAAGTGGAGTGAGATAGCTTCAGAGGGGGTGACCAGCCAATACTCTACAAGAAGCTGAGACCTTGGTGAGGAGGGGGAGGAGCCTGCCAGGTGAAGAGCAGGTCAGATGGAGGGAATAGCAAATGCAAAGGTCAGAGGCTGGACGGAACAAGGCTAGTGTGACCGGTGAGCAGAGATCAAGGGGACATGGTGAGGCAGGATCAGGTTACTCGGGGCTTTGCAGGCCAGTGTCAGGAAAGTGGGTGTTAGTATAAAGGTGATGGTAAGTTACCACAAGGTTTTAATAGGAGAATGGCATGATCCGACTAATATTATTGAAGCACTACTAAGGTAGAAGAAACCATGGGAGAAAAAACATTTTTTAGTTCTCAGAGTGGGGAAGGCATTTCTAGTTACGAGCAAACGAAGAAACCATAAAATATTGATACATTTGACTATATCAAAAAAAATTTAATTCTATACAACGTCAAAATACACATGTCAAACTGAGAGAGAGGAATCCTTTCTATTTGTACCACAGACAGAAGGCTTATTTCTTTAATATGTAAAGAGCCCCTAAGAAATGAATAATAAAAAAGTCAATCATCCAATTGAAAAATGAGCAAAGGCAAAGGACAGTTCACAGGAAAAGAAACACAGGCTTTTAAGTATATGAAAAGATGTTCATTCTCACTCAGAAGAAGAGAAATGCAAATGAAAACTATAATGAGATGCAACTGGCAAGAATCGTTCAGTTTTACAACGTTCCATATTGGCAAGAATATAAGAAAACAAGTCCCCTTGTGTCTCCTGGCAGAGTAAACTGATACATCTGTGGAGGGGAGTTAGCAATATTTAACACAATTTTAAATGAGTCTACAACTTTAACTAAAAATTTCCACTTCTAGAAATACATCTAATGGACATAATAAAAAATGTGATCATCATGCTTTCTCCAAGGATATTTGTTGAAAAGATTTTTATAATAGAAGTAAATACAGGATTGGAAACAGCCTTACTTTTCGTTACTATAGAATTGATTGTATATATCACGGTACACACACTATTCAGCTGTTGTTTTGGTTGTTGTTGTTTTTGGTTTGGGGGAGGTTTTTTTGTTTTGTTTTGTTTTTAGGCAGCTCTATCTCTACCGATAAGAGAAAACAGAATACTATTCAGCTATTTTTAAAAAAGAATGAGCTAGTTCACTAGCTACTGAGAACAATGTGTTACACTTTGTTAAACAAACACAGTGAAGCACAGCACACGTGCACAGCACACCTCCACCAGGTAAATGTATGAAGGAGAATATCTTTGTAGTCGGAGATGCACAGTTGATCTCAGGAAGGAAAAACAAGTAACTGGAAACCTGGTGGTTGAGGGGCAGTCCTGGCTGCATAGTCTGGTGCTTGGGGAGAAGTCAGGAGTCGTGCTACAAATGTAGGGTTCATCACTGAATGGATGGTATCAGAAGCCCCAGAACTGGGTGAGCTGACCCAGGAGACAGGAGGCTGAGCTCTCGGACATGCCCACAGAGACCAGGATGGCAGGCCTCCAAGGTACAAGGAAAAAGAAAATATGGTATCAGGGAAGCCAAAGGAAGAAAGTGTCTTGAGAAGCAAGGGGTGGTCAGCTGTGTAGGTGCTTCTAAAGGCCCAGGAGGACAGGAGCACAGAGGTGATGATTAGATTTATCATCATGGAGATCCATGGTGACCTTGACGGGGTTGTCTTTAGTGACAGGGTAGGGACAGAAACGTTGTTCAAATTGGTTGAAGAGTGGCCAGGGGTAAGGAAGTGGGGATCTGGTGGTTTTGCTCTGAAATGCAGCGGAGCAGCAGGTGGTCGGGAGCAGGTGGTGGAGTCACGGACCCCAGCATACACATGTGCCCACACCTGCGTGTGCACAGAACCACCCGGACCACCCAGCACGGCTGAGTCTCAGGATGATTTTCAAGGCCATGACCTAGTGAGTGGGGAAGCGTCCAGAGCTGGCTCTGCTCGGATCATCTGTGTGACCCTGGGCAAGTCACCTGACCTCTCTGCACCTCAGTTTTCTCATTTATAAAAGTGGGAAGGATCACGCCATCATCATCTGGCACTGTGCAGGTGAGATAAAGCCCACAGGACATTGCCTGGCACGAAGATATCTCAGAGCTCCCGATGCTGTGTTAGTTCTCTGTCACGGAGATGTTCAACGTTTTTCATCTCGCAGCACACATAAAGTAGTTACTAGAATGCTGCAACACACATACATACACACACACATACACATATACATTTTTTTTGCCGATCAGACAAAAATAGGTATAATTTTGATTCACTAACACTGGACAGCTATTGTTGTGCTGGCTATTGTCTTTTTTTTTTTTTTTTTTTTTTTTTTTTTTTTTTTTTTTTTTTTTACAGTCTAAGGCATGCCTGGGACTAAGTAGTCAGGTATCACATGTTTTGAAAATTCTTACGGGCTCACGGTTGAAAAAATCGCTGCTCTATCACAACGAGTTACTAATCTTTGGGGGCACTTTGGAGAGTAAAGGGGTGTGCCGTTAGTTACACCAGAGCTACAGGCAGTCCCGGGGGAAAATGAGTCATTCTCCTGCCAGCAACCTCATCACTGTGGAGCCTGCGAGGGCTGAAGCCCTACATGACTAAGGTCCCGGGACTCCTCAGGGAGACCAGGGACACTGGGGTTTCCTCTGACAAGGCTGGGGCACCAGGTGCTCTCAGCTTCCTAATTAGGGCACGCTAGGAAATTAGACAAAGCGTCCCAGTCCGCAGAGCCCAGCCAGGGGCAGGCCTGCCTCCCTCGGCAGGGGCACCCACCCACCGCACCCTCTTCCCACAGGATTTGCCCACTGCCGGAGCTGCACACAAGGACAGGATTCACTGCGCCCCTTCCCACCGGGGTTCTCCAAGGTGCACGTGCTTCCTCTGAGGAGGACACAGCCCGAGGCAGCAGGCCGTAGAGGACCCGTCGTGCTGGCCAGGCAGGTCCCCCAGGCGCCCCCACGCGGGGTCGAGGCCGGGCGGAGACGGCGACCTGCAGGGCGCGGGCTCAGTCTCAGTGGTAACGCGCGTGGGTGAGTCGTGATTGCAGCCCATCCCGAGCCACGGCACTGGATAGTTTATAGCGCTTCACGCCCCTAATCTCATTGGGAACTTTGCAACAGCCCTGCCCACGGCCACGTTCGCCCTTGCTCACAAGAAAAAGCCGGGGCTCCCTCCCGCCCAGGCTGCCCCGGGAACCCGCGGCTGCGCGGGGGCTAGAACCGGACCCTCTCAGCCCGGCAGGCGCCGGGCTCCTCCCCCGACCCTCCCTCCGCCGTCGTCCCTAGGGTGTGCCTGCCTCCTCCAGCGCCTCGTTGCCACTGCGGAGCCTCTGCTGCGGGCTTCGAGGACGTGGGGTCCCGGCCCCGCGCTGGCTGTGCTGCCGCGGGTAAGTGCCGCGCGTGTGAGCGCCGCCACCCCGCCCCAGGACGCTGAGCGCCCACGACCGGCGGTGGCCCGATCCTGCCTGCCCGGCCGGGCGGAGCACGGGGGCGTGGGGAGTGGGGTGATGGAGGGGCCTCCCCACCGCATCCTCCCCGCTGCCTTCGCGCCCCTCGATTCCGGGCGGGAGTGGGGGCTCCAACTGCTGGGAGGTTCCCAGACATCCCTCCTGTGTCTGCAAGATCCCAAGCTGCCTGAAATGACAGGGAAAAAAATGTGGGAGGCGGGTCGCCGGAGGGAGGAAGTGTAGTATTTTCGATTTTGTTGGAAATCCACGAAAGTGAAGGACCGACTTCAGTTATACGCGGATTTTCGACTGCGCGGGGTTGACGCCTCTGCCCCCTGCATTGTTCACAATCGTCAACCGTAGTTGTGTCCTCGGGGTGGTAGGGGGCGCGGGCGTGACAGAGCGGGTGCAAACGCTGGGCGCCGCTCCGTCCGGGCGCTGGGAAAAAGCGGGCGGTTGGGAGCTGGTACTGGGGGGGCCACGGGCGATGGGGAACCAGAACTGGCTCCACCAGTCCCAGGCCCGGGCTCAGAGGGAAATTCTTTGCGGGTGAGTCCTTCCCTGGGGTGTGTCAGGCAGGACTGGGCAGACAGGACGGGGGTGGGGAGGGGGGCCGGTGGAGTGTGGGGTCTGCACCGCATGAGCTGCCCTGGGCAGGGGGTCCAGCGGAAGCACGTGGCCGCCTCCGTCTCCTCCCAGGGCTGGCACGCAGGGCTCCAACCTCCGCCTCGGTTTCCTCCAACTTCCACCCGGTGAGGGGAGCAGTTGGTCTCATGCTTCTGACAACAGCCCCAGAAAGCAGGGCCTGTTTCCCTTTAGAGACACAGGTATGGAGTCAAGGAGGTCTGGGAACTCTTGGAGGTCACCCCTCAGTAAGCGGCAGAGCTGAGGCTTGAATCCAGATGTGACCCCACACTCCACGCACATCCCACTGCCGCTCGCGAAGGCCAGGTGTTAGAAGGAGAGACTAGGAGGGTGTCCAGGGATGGGGTCTTCTGCAGGCACCCCATTCTGTCTGAGAATCCCAGAGAAGAGGCCTCAGCGGGGGCTGAAGCGCAGAGAGGGCACTGCGCCCTGTCTCCAGCAAAGGGAAGTCTTTCCCTCAAGCCACCTGGTCCAGTCTGCCCCTGAGGGCTCCTGCCGGCGTGCCCAGCCCCTCCCTGCAAACGGCCTCCCTAACAAACAATTCAGCAGCCATTCGTTTGTTCTGTTCATATCTACTAGGCGCCCAGCACTAGGTGCTAATGAAGCAGTGAGCAAGACAGAGCTGACATTCTAGTGTGGGAGACAATACAATAAATAATTTTAAAAATGTAAATACTTTCACTTCAAGTGGTGAGTAAATGCTATAAAGAAAATAAAGCGGGCAGGAGCAGAGTGACTGGGAGGGAATGGGCTCCCAGATTCGGGGTTTTCTGGGGAGGCCTCTAAGGCAGCGATTTCCAACCGGTGTGCCACAAGAATTTTTAAAACGTGCCATACCTGGCCAGTTAGTCTGGGGCACTGACCTGTTTTCCCTCAGATTGTCAAATAAGAAATGACAGCAGCCAACACAACACTAGCTGTCTGGTGTGAATGAATCAAAATTATACCTACTTTTTTGGTCAGATTGCCAAAATATATAATATATATTTTGGTGTGCTGCAGAATTCTAGTAATTAGTTTATGTGTGCTGTGAGATAAAAAGGCTGAAAATCACCACTCTAAGGAGATGCTTGAGCAGAGGCTGCAGTGATGGGAAGGATCCAGCCACTCAAGGTTCTAGAGGAAGAGCATTCCAGGTAGTGGGGATAATTGCAAAGCCCTCGAGGTCCCCAGGGTGGCCGGAGCAGAGAGAGGCAGGGTGACAGTGTAGGAGAGAAGGGCGAGAATGTAGACTCTGGGGACATCTAAGTGTAGTGAGAAACTGGTAGAGAGTTTTAAACAAGGGAGTAACAGGATCCAGTTTTATGGGCTCTCAGGGTGCAGGAGCCACAGTGAACAGCCAGTGAGGAATCCATAGCAATTACACCAGCAAGAGTTGATGGTGGCCTGGACCAGGCTAGTGGCAGTGGAGGGGTGAGAAGCGGCCGGGCAGGAGGTGGACCAGCAGACACCAGGCATGTTCAGATTCACAGACCCAGCTCTAAGAGCTCTTGCATGTGCACGCAGACCCACACACACACACAGAGGGCCACATGCCATCACACCCATGGCAGCACCCAGACACAAGATGCTCCCAGGCAGACCCACCCATCCACACCCTCTGAGTCACTCCGGGGCTGAGAAAGACCTGTGATCTGGAGGCGTGAACACGGCATGTTTCCGCACCACAAGCCCTGGCATCCAGCACATCCAGGGCAGCTGGGCTCCCCCAGGACCTGGCACGGGGAACAGGGAGCTCTACTCAGCTCTTTCTCTGGATCTGGTATTCCCCCAGAGCCAGACCATCACCCACTTCACACACCCCCCAACATGAAATGGGCTCCCAACTTCACCACCTGCTGGCTGTGAGGCCTTGGAGAGGTTATTTCCCCTCTCCCAGCCTCAGTGTCCTCTCTGGAAAATAAGAGTCAACCCCAGCCTCACAGGACAGTAGTGAGGCCTCAGCGAGTTAAGTTACAAGAAGCTGGACTGAGACAGGCATCCAGCAGAGAAGGGGAGAGAAGGTGGTGGACAGCACAGCCCTGGCACCCACAGTCCAGCCTTGAATCCAACTCTAGGTTTTTTTAAATTTGTTTTTATTTAATGATTTAAAAGAGAGAGAGAGAAACATTGATTTGTTGTTACATGTATTTATGAATTCACTGGTTGATTCTTGCATATGTGTGCCCTGACCGGGGATCGAACCCACAACCTCAGTGTATCAAGACAACTCTCTAACCAACTGATCAACTTGGCCAAGGCTTTCAACTCTAGTTTTAAATGAGTGACTTGCCCTGTCTGCATTCCACAAGTGGCCAGCATTTATTGAGCACTTACTATGTACTAAGTGTTTTTGCAACCCTTATCTCCATCTGTAAATGAGGAGCATAATAGTATCTACCTCACGGGGTAGTTACAGGAATAAATGAAATCCTGCATATAGTGTTTAGCTCTGTGCCTGGCTCATTGTAAGCAATAAATGGTAACTGTCATTCACATTCCCTTCCTCCTGGTACACTAGCCCTGTGATTTTGGGCAAGTCACTTACCCTCTCTCCCTATTTATCTGTACTTTAGGAAGGAAAATATTTCTGATCTCATAGGGCCTTTGCAATGAACAAATGAGTCTACCCACATAAAACAGTGCCTTGTACATAGTAAAGCTTGATAAGTGTCACCCATTCATTAACATGGTTTTTCCTGTTATTCCGTCAGTTGTGCACAGCCCCCGGCGCCCCCACCCGGCACCATGGACTGGAAGACGCTCCAGACCCTGCTGAGCGGCGTGAACAAGTACTCCACAGCGTTCGGGCGCATCTGGCTGTCGGTGGTGTTCGTCTTCCGCGTGCTGGTGTATGTGGTGGCCGCGGAGCGCGTATGGGGGGATGAACAGAAGGACTTCGACTGCAACACCAAGCAGCCGGGCTGCTCCAACGTCTGCTATGACCACTTCTTCCCCATCTCCAACATCCGCCTCTGGGCCCTGCAGCTCATCTTCGTCACCTGCCCCTCGCTGCTGGTCATCCTGCACGTGGCCTACCGCGAGGAGCGGGAGCGGCGGCACCGCCAGAAGCATGGGGACCAGTGCACCAAGCTGTATGACAATGCAGGCAAGAAGCATGGCGGGCTGTGGTGGACCTACCTGCTCAGTCTCATCTTCAAGCTCACCATCGAATTCCTCTTCCTCTACGTGCTGCACACTCTCTGGTATGGCTTCAGCATACCGCGCCTGGTGCAGTGCTCCGTGTCACCCTGCCCCAATACCGTGGACTGCTACATTGCCCGGCCCACAGAGAAGAAGGTCTTCACCTACTTCATGGTGGGCGCCTCTGCCGTCTGCATCGTGCTCACCATCAGCGAGATCTGCTACCTGATCTTCCACAGGGTCCTCAGAGGCATGCGCAAGAACAGGCCCCCAGGCAGCCGCAAACCCAGATCCTCAGCCAGCCGGGCCTCCACCTGCCGCTGCCACGGAAAGCTGGTGGAGGCTGGGGAGTTGGTCCTGGACCCCCACGGTGACAAGCTGCATGCTTCGGCACCCACCCTGACCCCCATCTGACCGCAGGCTGGGAAGCAATACTAGGTCTGCCAATGGGGACAGGTCAGGAGGTACCGCACCCGTGGAGGGGTCCAACAGGTGCCAGGTGTCCCCACTCTGAATTCACCAAACTATCCAATTTTCTTGTAGACAGATACTTTTTGAGCGCTGGGCACTGTGCTGAATGCCTGAGTGCAGGTCACAGTACAGGCGCAGTGCCCGCCCTTGCGGGGGGGACAGACATTGAACGCGCTTGAAACAAGCATATTACCTACTGCGCAAGGGCACTCATGGCAGGGCTTCCACCTAACCCAGGAGCGGGTGATCAGGCCAGGCTTCCCTGGGGCGGTGCTGTTCGAGGGGTGAGAGGTGCTTCCAAGAAGAGAGAATGGCAGGTGCTCTGCAATTCACCATGGCAGGTGGTCTGGAGGTCACAAGAAGGGAGCTGCTTGCCCTGGGCTGGATGCACCAGACCAAAAAGAATTTTCCTTCTGAAAGAAGCACCCAGATCCCTGCAGTGCAGAGGAAGAATTCTCCCAGCAGCAGGAGGTCTGGAGTCCTGAGAACGGATTTGGGAAGAGGAAGAGGCTCCGGTGACACCAACCCCTCCTTGAGGCACCCAGGGATCCTCTGAGTCACCACTGCTCTCAGAGAAAGTCCCCTCCCCCAGACTCCACTCTCTCAGCCTCAGGAAGCTTTGCGCCCATCTTTCTCCACAAGTGTGCCCAATCTGGCACCAGCATTTCAGAGCCTGCTCATGGGACTCAGGTGGACGTCCTGATGGGAACATCCCCGTGGCAGTTTCCTTGAAATCAATAAAGGCTATGTTTTATACAGGTTGGCTCCGTCCTCTGTTCTCCCACAGTCCCACCCACAAGACCCTGAGGGCAGGAAAAGTGGTCCTTTGAGCTGGGGGAAATCAGGGTGTGGGCTGAAGGTAGATTAGGGCTGGGATTGAAAGGTGGGAGCTGGGGTGGAACCTACTGTGGTTGGACGTGTGGACACAAGAGGGCGCCATACTCCCACTACAACCAGGCTTCTAGCCATTTGGAGGGAGACTGCCCTGGCACACACACAATCACTGCCTTCTCATTACAGACAAATCACAGTCCCCGCTCCTGTGTAAACTCAGTCACTGTCATTACAACCGCATTCCCACCTTGTGTACGCAAAACCCGTGTTAGTCATACTCTCGCCCCTTGGACACTCTCCCAACAGGCCAGCTGTCTCCTCTGAAGGCAATGTGGTCCCAGTCTCACCCAAGCATTATTCAGCTCTTTTCATTTTTCCAGAGTATTTTTTCCACGCTGGCCCCTGGCAGGATGCTGGGGCTGTACAGGGAGTAGGAGCAGAGCCCAGAGAGCCTGGGGCAGCCGGAAGCACACTTATCTGCGTTAACAGCCCTCTGGGGCAGCTCACAGCCCTGCCCCCAGTGCTGTGTGACACCCTGAAATTTAGGGGACACCAACATCAACATCTAGACCTGAATATGAAGAAAAAGAGGTGCAAAGTCCATACTGACCTGGAGGAACGTTCAGGGACTATTAAAGCCGAGGCCAAGAGCCAGAAATCCGGGAGGCAGTCAGCCAAGAGCCAGTGCAGGCAGGGAGAGGTCAGGTCACCATGCAGAGAACAGGCTGCAGTTCACCTTTGATCTCAGGGGTGGCCATCAGTGAGATGAATATGCCAGCCAAGTTCTAGGGCCCAGGGTTGGGCAGACACCCACCCCCCAGGTCTGAATCATAGCGCAACCACATCACAGTCACAGCTTCAACATGCTACAGCTTGACAAGCTCTCAGAACCTGTCTTGTCACCAGTACAATGGGGACCTTATCAATCAGGGTCCTGGCAGGAAACAGGTGGCGCATTCAAACCAAATAACTTGAAAGAGTTTCCGGGGTGGGGGCTGTTTTTGAAGATCTGGGCATGATTGAGGAAATCCACCACGGGCTACTGCAGTACCCTGGGGCTGGTACCAGGGTAGCCATGGACAGGATTGCCATACAGGAGCTGTGGGCTTCGACCAAATAAATACCCCAACTTCACTCTACCATCTCCTGCTTGCATGCTGGTGGGTCCCAGGGATCCAACCCAACCAGAAGCCAGAGGATAAGGGCACCTACTCAGGCCGTCAGCCTCCCAGGGCACAGAGCAGAGTGGAGAAGGGGGAAGCGTAGAGCAGAGAGGCAAAGGGAACATATCTATGCCAGCACTCAGGACAGAACCCAGGGTTGTTGTAGCAATAAAAGGAGACACTGTTGGTAAAACATGAGTGCAGAGCCAACATATTCAGTAAATATCCAGGTTCAACTGGGCTTAGGAAAGTCTGCCTGCGGCCCAGGCCCTATGGTACCCAGGCCCAGCTTGAACTGATGGTTGCAGAGGTCGCAGGGATAGGTGATCTCTATCCACTTGCCACCCTGCATTCCAGCATCTTCCAGGACATTTCAGCTACCTGGCCAAGGGTGGCTTAGCAATCAGAGAACATCATTGGCTATCCCAGCCTGCATTGAGCTTCCAGCCTGACCCTGTTTCTCCAGGCTGCAGGCCAAGACCATGGATGAGGATGTTCCAGCCCTGGATGGAGGATGTTCCAAAGGCTTGGAAGCCTTTGGCCTGAGAGCTATTTTGAGCATCATAGCTTACTATTCTCATCCAGTAAGTGTTGGGCTAATATTCATCACCCAGAGTCCCCGGCACACATCACTGTCACCACAAGATAAGACTCATGGCCCCTTGGCCTTCTCTGCTCAGGGTACACACCTCTATTTCCTCCTTCCCTATTGCATGAGAATTCACTTGCAAGCTTCCTTCAATCATGCCTATGATAGATTTCAACTTCATATATACAACCTTCAAGTCTACACCTGCTGCATGAGGTAACAGCCACCCTGCAGCCCTAGGTAAACAGGAGGTTGTTTTGTATTCATCACTGTGGTCCAAGACTCATTATGTGAACTAAATATTTGTGTTCCCCCAAAATTCATGTTGAAATCCTAATCTCAATGTGTTGGTATTAGGAGGCAGACCCTTTGGGAGGTGACTAGGTCGTGAGGGTGGAGCTTTCATGAATGGGATCAGTGCCCTGATGTGAGAATAGGCATGAGCCCTGGGTGGTGTGGCTCAGTGGACTAAGCTCCTATCTGTGAACCAAATAGCAGTTCCATTCCCAGTCAGGGCACATGCCTGGGTTGTGAGCCAGGTCCCTGTTGCGGGGGGTGCAAGAGGCAACCAACTGATGTTTCTCTCACACGTTGATATTTCTCTCCCTCTTTCTCCCTCCCTTCCCCATTAAAAAAAAAAAAATCTTAAAAAAAAAAAAAGAGAGAGAGAGAGACAGGAGAAGGACGATCTTTCTCTCTCCACCATGTGAGGACAGGCTGTGAAGACGGCCCTGGGTAAACCAGGAAGAGGACAGTCACCAAGAACCCAGCCATGCAGGCTCCCTGACCTCAGACTTCCAGCCTCCAGAGCGGTGAGACTCTTCCTGTTGTTTCAGCCCCTCAGTCTGTAGGACTCCGTTACTGCAGCCGGAGCCGACTAAGGCTCCCCCGTCACCTCTCACCTGGATTACTGCCACGGTCTCCCTCCTGCCTCCCTGGGAAGCAGACGCCGAGGAAGAGTAAGGAGCACAAAGGATGTTCTGGGGAGTAAGACCCGGGAGTGGAAAGGGGACAAAGTAGACAGAGCAACAAGACCTGTGGCAGGGAGCTCTGTGTCTGGACCAAGATGGTGTCTTGGAGAAGTCTGCATTCAGCGGAAATGGTTGGGCTTGCTCACTGCCTGAGGCCATCCCAAGCAGAGCCTGGCCACCTGGACGGCTGAAGCAGACCTGAGCATGTTAATAAAATGGGAAAAGTCGGTGTTCACGCTGCCTGTCACCACCAGAACCAGTGAGTAGTGACAAGGATTGAAACTTTATGGGTGCTCTATTCAGATGGTGGGCAATCTGAGAAGATAGCAGGTTATGTACCTTCATAAACCGTCTTAATGTGTCATTTCAAACTGGACTTTTTATAAGAAGAAGAAAGGGTAGGTAAGGAGTCTGGGTTGATTGAATTAGAGTTTCAGTCTGGAGGTGATTTTCCTGGTACTTCTTTACTTGTTGATCCACAATTCTTTATCTGCATCACTGGCGTTCCCTCCCTGGAACACAATGGCTCAGATGCCATCTGCATGGCAGGCAGACCCCCTGGGGCACAATGGCTGAATTGCTTGTTACCTTCTGGAAGGTATTCATGCATTCCAGTTCCTGGAATAACAACCTTCCACATGCATTTGAGAGTGACTAAGACAGTAAATAATCTGTGTTTTTTAACACAAGTAAAACTTCTTAAGTGCATCCAGGGGCAGTACCTGAGCCCCTGAGAGCACAAAGGAACACGTAACCCAGCGCAGGACAGCCAGGGGGCTGCCAAGAGAAGGCAACCAGAGCAAAGGCCTGACAAACTTGTAGGGCTCCGCATGTGAGGGTGCTCCTGGCACAGGGAAGAGCATGGACGCAGACAAGAGCACCGAGAACCACAGTGAAGTCAGCTGGATCACCAGATGAAAGGGCAGAGGGATGAGGCTGGAGAAGTGGCCGAGGCCAGGAGGCAACAGGGAGCCACAGAAGGGTTTAAGCAGGGCAGTATTCTGGTCAGGGAAGGGTGGAGGCTGGGCTGGAAGGGGTGGGGCTGGAGGCTGGAAGACCTCCAGCCTCCACCCTATTGGGAGGCTGCTGAGAAGGTGGCCTGAGCAGGGTCAGGGCAGTGGGAACAGAGAGAGAGAGAGGTGGGGTTCTAGGGATGTTTTCCAGGGGCAAGGGCCAGGTTATGGGGATTGCTCTCTTGGCTGATCTTCCTTTCCCTGGGAAGGGACCAGGTCATTCAAACCCTGACTTCCAAAGCGCCTGAAGAAGCAGAAGAGCAGGGTGAGGGCAGCCTTGACACCCCCACCTGCTCCTCCCTCCTCCCCAGGAGCTGGATCCAAAAGGTTTTGGGAGAGCCTGGGCCCAGCCGCAGGAAAGGGGATCTGGGAGCAGAGGCTGCATTGGGGCGTGACAAGAACCCCCCTCCAGGGACCTCTGTTCTCACGACCTCAGGGGTCAGAATCAAGTGGGTGCACTCGTCAGCTTTGGGAACCGGAAGACTCAGCTCAGACCGATCCTGAAGTTCTGAGGTCTGAGCTGAGCCCACCCCACTTGCTGCCCCAAAAGTCCTGCTAGGGCTGAAGGCATGACCCTGCTGGACCCTGGGGCACTAGCAGTCCACTGACTAAACCCTTTCACAGAGCAACAAGGACCTTTCTGCCCCAGGCCTTGTCCCCCACCTGAGCCATCCCTGCCACCACCACCCAGCCCCTGAGCTTCCTCTCCCACCCTCACCCCAACACCCTGCCCCCATCTGCTCTGTTGACAGAAGAAAGGTCCAACCCATAAAGAATTTTTATGAATTTGACTCAAACAAAAGATACACCTAGAAGCAAGATCTCAACAGACTGTAAAATAAATGTTTCTAAGAAGTGACAGTTTGCAGCTTTTTCTTTAATGCATTTGGAATTAAGGAGGGAACCTAAGAAAGATTACTC
Source organism: Anoura caudifer (assembly GCA_004027475.1). Taxonomy (NCBI): domain Eukaryota; kingdom Metazoa; phylum Chordata; class Mammalia; order Chiroptera; family Phyllostomidae; genus Anoura; species Anoura caudifer. Next base: position 27,629 of record PVKU01008742.1, on the reverse strand, counting down.
AAAGGTGGGAGAAAACCAAGCAAGGTAAGTATGGGATTACAGCACAGTTAATGAGCTCTTAACTCTCTTAAGAGTGCTCACGCTTTGAAAGAGGGATCTGAAAAGAGGCGTTTGGAAGAGGCATCAGCCTTGATTCACAGAAATAATGGACAGGGTTTACTTAAGTCAAAGATAAGCCTTTAACTAAAGAAGCTATGGGCCTGGGATGTGGCTACTCACCTTGTCCTGCCTAGTTAGGAATTTATGATCAAATCACCCTGTGAGGTTACTTTCCATAGAACGCCCCCCCCCCTTTTTTTATCCATGGTTCCCACCAAAACCAATTCACAAATGCTTTTTGTCACAGACCTTTTGTCACATGTATTTAGCCACCACTCAGTGGCAAGTTATTTTCTGTGTACGATCTCCTATCAACCCTACGCAATGTTATTGCTTATCCCCATTCTGCAGAGGAAGAAACTGAGGCGCAGGGGCTTATATAACTTGCCCAAGGGCACAGGGGTCAGCAGCAAAGTCTCCGATTCAGCTCTACTGCTTCCACCCTCCAAGGCAGTGAAGGCTCAGCACCCTGGAGGCAGTGGCCAAGGTCTCAGGACCTGGCAGCCCCAGGTCCTTGAGCCTTTGCTCTTTCTATTGCTTCTGCCTGGAACGCTCTCCCCCCACTTCACCCGCATCCCCAACCTGCCTAATGGAATCTCCTCCAGGAAACATTCTTAACCAAGCGCCCTGTAAGTCACCCTGTCCTTCTCGGGAGAACCTTCCACATTTACCATTTTACTGTGACCCGAGGGCTGAGAAGCTCCGTTCCCACCTCCTGCTGCAGCTGGTCAGCACGGCAGACCCTCCTGAATGTTCATCAACAAGGTGAAGCCGGAATGAGCTATGGTGGGCTCTGCCCCCGCCCCCAATTAGAGGCATGAAGATTGGATCCAAGCTAAAGGTGGAGAGAGTCCCCTCCCCAGTGTCAAGTGGTCCGTGGGAGTTGCTCAGTGGCCCCTGATTTTGCATAGCCACCCAGGAATGGGGGTGTTTGAGAAGCCTGTAAGGACGCAGGCTGGGTTGAGACCCAGGATCCAACACAGTCTCTGGGGCGGCGGGCCAGGGGTGGGGGCAGGGGGGTAGGGCACTGCCGTTACTCAAGCCCTAATGAGCCTTTATTGCCAGTTTCTGGCACAGTGCGGGCCCACTGGCTGCCTAACACACAGTGGTCTCCCTTCTCGCCGGGACAGCAGGCCCCCAGGGTCAAGGGAAGGCCCTTCCCGGGAGGCCCCGTTACGTTCGGAAACCTCCGCATTCATTACGCCAAGAGTTTATTAAGGGAACTTACACAGGAGGAGGAGGCACATCTTGTGCGAAAGATAACGTGGATATCCTCCGTCTCCTGGAAGAAGCTAAAGTGCCGTGCAGGACAGGTCAGGACGGAGGGGGTGCTGGGGCCTGGCCCGCCCCAGGTGAGGGGAAACGCCTACCGAGTCAGCCAGGGCAGGGCAACAGCTGCGTCTGGCACCAGACGCTTGGAGTGTGGTGCGCCCGGGAGAGGTCCGTCAGGGTCTCCGAGGGGATTTAGGAGAAGCAGCCTGCGTTGGGGCGGCATCTGGCTACAGGATCCGGCACCAGTCATGCCTTAGGACAGTCTCCTCCACACTCCTCCTCATCCCCATCTGCCCACCCTCACAGCCCCTCCGGCCAGTTGCGTGGATCAGCAAATTCTTGTTGTAATCTTTTCCATGTCACTCTCCCACACACACACCCCACCAACACCGCCCTGAGAAACTTGGCCTTGGAGAACTCCTGTTCCATCACCCTAGAAGCGCGGCAGCTCCGAGAGTTGGCCGCCTGGAATACCGGGGGGTGGGGGAGGAGAGAGGCCCCTGCAACTCCCGGCCCCCAGGACCACCGCCGCAGCCGCTTCCCTTGAGAGTCGCGAGAAGTAGTCGGCAGCTCGCCTCCCATCCCCCGGCTCTCAAAAGCTTTGCCCGGCGTTCCCGCCCCGCTTCCTGCCCCTGCCCCGCCCCTCCGCGCTATTTAAGGAGCCCCAGGCTCGAGGCGCGGTCCTGCAGGGCTTCTCTGGCCTCCGAGAGTCCCCACTGCCACCTGGGCCGCCTGGCAGGCAGGCGGTGAGTTGGGGTTGGGGTTGGGGGGCCGGGGTGCCACCTGCCACCTGGCCAGAACTGAGGGTTACTGCTCAGAGGGGGGTTCAAGAGGCTGGGCGAGGGCAAACCACGGCAGCCACACTCTTCAGTCTGCCTGTGGCCAGGCTTTGTGCTAACAAGGTCCTACCTTCTTTCACTGTATCCTTACAACCCCAGGGGAGTTGTAAGGATACAATCATAATAATCAATGTTATGATTTCCACTTTACAAGAGAGGAGACTGGGGTGCTAAGAGGTCTTCACTTAAGCAAGGTCCCAGTTTGTAAGAGGGAGTGGGATTGGAACCCAGGTCTGGTTCCAGAGGCTGGTTCTAAACCGCTTTGCTCCTTCTTCCCCTTCCTTCCTCACCCCCTCCACTCCCCCTCCCCTAAGATGTTCTGGGAACTTTGTGGCTTGTGCCTCCACCCTGCTATGACAATTCAAGAGTCTAGAATTTGGCAGCAACAGGTGGGCTGGGGCAGGTGGGGCGGCAGGCGGCAGAGGAGGTGTTGGTTAAGAGGGATGCAGAAAGGGGACTGGATCAGGCATCCATACTTAAGAGCAGGTCGCTATTGCTGGCAGGTGGAGCTAATGCAGGGTGCCGTCCTTAGGGTCTAACACCCCTCCTACCCAGACTCAAAGGTAGGAATGAGATATGAGGAAGGGAGGAGGGGCCTGAAGCTTTGGGCCCCCTGAGAAGCTGAACATAGCACCACCACCCCCTTCCACTGTCTGGGGACAGCGTGTCCTAGACAAAAGGGAGGAGGGACATGCACAGCTGTGTGACCTTGGATAAGTACCTCAAATTCTCTGTCCCCATAGGCTCAGGAGCCTCAACTTAATCTGAATCTTTTTGGGGCTGTGGACATCCTGGGACTCCGAGGGCTGGGAACAAGAAGGACACAGATGTGTGACTAGACAGGAACCTAGCTGTACCCTTGCCAGAGCTTAGCAGCCATCATCCAAAGATCAGCTTTTAGTCCTGACTACCCTGCTCGGTGTGAACCCCCAGGCCAGTCCCTTCTCCACCTTGAGCCTCAGCTTCCCTGTAGGTGCAGAGGGCAAGGCAGACCTCACTGCAGGCTTGTTGCTAGGGGGCAGCTAAGAAGGATGCCGTGCTGAAGTGTCCTCTGTCTCCCTGCAGACGGAGGCCCAGGAGCCATGGGTGACTGGGGCTTCCTCGAAAAGCTGCTGGACCAAGTCCAGGAGCACTCCACTGTGGTGGGCAAGATCTGGCTGTCGGTGCTCTTCATCTTCCGCATCCTCATCTTGGGCCTGGCCGGTGAGTCAGTGTGGGGCGATGAGCAGTCGGATTTCCAGTGCAATACCGCCCAGCCGGGCTGCACCAACGTCTGTTATGACAAGGCCTTCCCCATCTCCCACATCCGCTACTGGGTGCTGCAGTTCCTCTTCGTCAGCACACCCACCCTCATCTACCTGGGCCATGTCGTTTACCTGTCTCGGCGTGAGGAGCGGCTACGGCAGAAGGAGGCCGAGCTTCGGTTACTGCTGGGCAAGGACCCAAGCGTGGGGCAGGCGCTGGCAACCGTGGAGCGTCAGATGGCCAAGATTTCAGTGGCAGAAGATGGTCGCATGCGAATCCAAGGGTCGCTGATGGGCACCTACGTGATCAGCGTGATCTGCAAGAGCTTGCTAGAGGCGGGCTTCCTGTATGGGCAGTGGCATCTCTACGGCTGGACCATGAAGCCCGTGTTTGTGTGCCAGCGCCCGCCTTGCCCCCACCGTGTGGACTGCTTCGTCTCTCGCCCCACGGAGAAAACTATCTTTATCATCTTCATGCAGGTGGTTGGATTCATCTCCCTGTTCCTCAACCTGCTGGAGCTGGTGCACCTGCTGTGCCGCTACCTCATCCGGAGACTGAGGGCCCGGCAGGGCCAGGCTGCCCCTCCAGCTCAGGACAGCCCCTCGGGGCCTCATGCTGACCAGATCTTCTACCTCCCTATGGACCAGGAGCCTTCATCCGAGCCATGCCCCACCTACAGCGGGCCCCCATTCAGTGAGCAGAATTGGGCCAACCTGTCTATGGAGAGGCTGGCTTCGTCCAGGCCTCCCCCCTTTGTGGACCCATACCCACAGAGTAGCCAGAAATCCCCTAATAGCTGCATCAGCAATGCTTCCAAGAAGCAGTATTTGTAGGAACCTGGGGCTTAAGTCAGCCAGCAGTGGGGCCTGGGAAGTCTGGCTGCCTTGGCTGCCTTCTTCTTGAAGGCGCTGCAGAGGTGACCAGAGCAGGGGGAAGTGGGTGCTTGCTGGCTATAGGGCCTCCTTGTAGGCTGTTCGTGAACACCTGGGGCCTTCCTGGTGACCAGAGGAACCATGGTTTTCTCTCCAGAAACTGGCTTTGCCCCAGGCACAGACAGAGCCAGCTTGGGGTGCTCCTGGGCGAAGTGTGGGCCCTCTGGCCTCTTTCACTTGGTTCGGAGGAACCTGGAGCCATGTTACTCCACCCCCAGAGTCATGGAAGACTCTGTTCCACCCAGGTGGCCCTCACACCCTCTCCTCACAGGCACAGGTGGGTCGAGGCTGCTGGGTCAGCCTTGATTACACACACAGAGCCTGCATGGGATCCGGCCCTGTCGGGGGACTGGTGTCTTGTTCTCATCACTCCTTCCTGGTTGTACTGTTTATGCTTCTAAAATAAACAGGACTTGATCACCAGCGAGGTGTATATATGGATGCTGCTGTGATGTGCATCAGGGCGGTGGACGAGGGGGGCAGCTGCTTTCCCCAGGCTTTCTTTTCCATCCTGCACCATTTGTCTTTGGCCTCTGCAACCCCAGCTCCAGCCCTAAACCCTCAAACTCGCACCTCCTGCCTCTCAGCAGTCCGGAGTCCTAAACGTTCTGCCTTTTGAAATGCCTCGGGCGCCATGCCCTTTCCGTCCCCACTGCCCCAGCCCCCTTGAGCTGTCCATCAACCCGTGGCCAGAGCAGGGTCTGTTCCCATCCTGTCCCGTGGCCATCCAGTGCCCTACTCATTCTGGCCCCTGCAGTGTGCTCCCTTACTGGACACTGTTCCTGAAGCCAGCCCTCCAGCTGAGCCCTTCACAGTTCAGCTCCAGTGGGCCCTGCACCCCATCCCACCTCATCCTGGCCTGTTGGTATTTGGGAGGCAGCTTTAGATCGTCTGCCCCCTCCTACCTTGGCCCTTTCTGCCCATCAGAATGAGCAGCTCAAGGGCTTGCATCCTATCTCCCCACCATGCACCTCAAACTTACTCAGTAAGAACAGACAATGGCAGTATAAAGAGGCAGAAGGGACTGCGGAGGGACCAAATCTTTTTGCCTCTGCATCACAAAAATTGCAGGAAAAAGAAAATGAACAATTGAACCGCATCTTGACTGGTGAACAGGAGCTCACCAGGGAGGGTAAGAAGACACTGAGTATTTGGCAGAGAAAACAGTTTGTGCAACGGCATGGAGGAGGGGAAGGGCCAGGCAGTTGTGGGAGGTGCTTAGGGCCTGAGGAGCCTTCTAGGAAATGGGAGGAACGCTGAGGATGAGCCCTGTATTGGCAGAGCTGACCTTCCGTGTGCGTGGAAGATGACCCAGGTAGAAGGAGCACTCAGGTAGCGGCCCTTGGAGGCAAGCTGGTCGTCCTCCCCTACACAGGAGATCTGGGGCTGGCATTGGAGGAAGGGATGGGGTCCATCTTGCATGGCCACATGCTTCTCCTTGACAGCCTTCGCAGCAAGTTGGCAACTTGGCCCCTCTCTCATCCAGACAGATCTCTGAAACACTAACTCTGTGTCCCTCCCAGAGTTCATTCCCTCACTACTTTCCCATCGAGTCTGAATGCTCAGCCTGATAAATTACCAGCCCTCTTATTCTTCCAGCTTTGGTCCTCTTTGTTCCCTCTGAATCCCTGAGATCCAACAGACCAGCCTCCTCCTGGCTCCCCAAACCCACCTGGTATGTTCCCACCCTGCTCCTTTGCCAACCTGGAGTACCTCTTCCCACGCACTTCCCGAACTCCATCAGTCCTTTAAACACTATTCTACCCTGAAACAGGCAGAGTCTGGGTGCAGGAGGAGGAGTATGACGAGCGTTAACACCAGAGGGTCCTCAGTTTCAATGACGCCTCTGACACGTACGAGGCCATGTGGACTTAGGTCAGTCATTTCACTTCTCAGGGTCTCCATTTTCTCGTCTATAAAATTTAGATAACATCACAGGCCTCACAAGTGACAAGAAATAAAAATAAGAGAAAGTTTATGAGTATGCCTGGCTCCTAGAGCTCATGCAATAAGATTCAGCCCACCCTCTCCAGCAAGGTCATCATAAGTCCTTTCTCCAGGAAGCCCTCCCTGACTTCTCCAGCCTACCTCCGGTGATGATATGTACTTCTCAGGAATCTGGACCACGGCTTAGTATGAATCTATTTCAGCTCCTCAGTGAGTCTCTAAAAATAGCCAGGGAGATAGTTCTACCCCCCATGCACCTACCCTGCACTCACTTTGACTTTGAGAAGGGATTGAGTTAGAGTAGGCAGAAGGTAGGCTGTTTCTGCATTGGAAGGGTATGATCCAGGAGGCTGCTGTTCACTTCTCAGGATGCACCCCCAGCTAGGGTGAGAGGCCGGATCTGCCGGTTAAAGCTTGTCTGTTAGAGCCAGCCCATCCTGAGGGCCTGGGGAGCCTGTGTTTCTGGTATTCCCTACCTGTTCTGGCTCACAAAGTTAGAAGAAGACAGGCTTAAGTGAGGAGGGCATCCTTCCTCTCCCTCAAAGCTCGTCAGCTCTGGGCTTGGTATTGGGGCTGCGGTCAGTACAGGGCCCAGGTATCTGGACCTTCGTCAGGGCTGGGGTTGGGTCCTAAACTGATGGCAACACAAAGACAATGGCAACTGGACTGGGGGGTTAAGGGTGGGGACAGTGTACTGGGGCTAGAGGACTACGCAGAGCAGGGTGGGGGCAGTGCCGTAGGGCGAAGACATCCCTTGAAGAGTGACTGTCAGCTTCATCCCATCTGTTTATTTCCTAGAGCTGTTATAACAAAGCACCACAGACTAGGGGTTTCAATGACAGACATTTATTTTCTCGCAGTTCTGGAGGCTGGAAGTTCAAGATCAAGGTGTGGTCAGGCTTGGTTCCTTCCGAGAGCTGGGAGGGAGAGTCTGTCCCATGCCTCGACCCTAGCTTCCGGTGGGTTGCTGTCACTCTGACGTTCCCTGGCCTGCAGGAGCATCACCTGCCTTGGTCTTCGCGTGGCCTTGTCCCTGTGCACGTTTCTGCCTCCGCGTCCAAACTTCCTTTTATAAAGGCACCAAACATCTTGGATTAGAGCCACCTTAATGACTTCATTTTAATTTGATCACCTCTGTAAAGACTCCATTTCTAAATAAGGTCATTCTGAGCTACTGGTGGCTGAGACTTCAGCGTACCTTTGGGGAGGCACACGGTCCAACCTACACCACCGCTCACCCAGCCCCAGCTCACCTCCAAGCCTTGTCGGGGTGGCTGAGGAGAACATTAAATATACGTTGAACTCAGGCATCTCCTGGTGACGTGGCCTGGATGGAACATGGCGGATTTACACCTCACCTCTGCCTTCACCTCCTTTGTCCTCCCACCAGCCTATCCCTGACATCACCAATGTCTAAGTTGGGGATGGGCTACTCTCAGTCACAGAGAGTGCCATAGGAGGCTTGACTCCCGGCTCCCACCCTTCACAGCCACTTGACTGTGGTCCCTTTCCCTCTCTGGGCCCCGTTTTCCCCATTGTGAAATAGAAGGGTTGGATGAGGAGCAGGTGTGCAGCAGTGCAGTATGGGGAGCACTGCCCGGAGTTAACGTGTCACTAATCATTGAGCTGAAGCTCACAGGTGACTGACTTAGAACAGATTCAAGATTATTTCTATAATAGGATAAATCCCAGTCACTTGAATTCACATTGCCTTCCTGTGTAAGAAAATGGGGTGGGGACACGTGGAGTGCACTGGGAATTCTGCATTACCTCAGGCCATCTTATCTGGGACCCAAGGAAGCACGAGAACGTCACCACGGGCCACGTGTAAATAAAGCAGGGAGCGGCTGGGCTGAGTGACGTGGAAACTTCTTTCCAGCCCTGGTTGGTGTGGCTCAGTAGATTGAGGAGCAGCCTGTGAACCAAGGGGTCACCAATACCCAATCAGAGCATATGCCTGGGTTGTGGGCCTGGTCCCCAGCTGCGGCCATGCAAGAAGCAACCGATAGATGTTTCTCTCCCTCTTTCTCCCTCCCTTCCCCTCTCTCTAAAAAGTAAATAAAACCTTAAAAAAAAACAAACAGCTTTTTTCCAATTGGACATGCTGGTTCACTGACCACCAGAGTGCTGACCTCATGGTTCTCCCAGTGACCTCCAGAGCCTCGACTGGAGGTCCTTCATTTCCTTTTTACAGTAACCTCAACGTGACCGCTAGCATTTGCAGGAAGAGAAATCCATCACAGGACTGCTGGAACTTGTCTCTCTGCCTTCCAGCTTTTCCCACCAGCCCTGGCTCCGACCTCAAGGGCCGCACGAGGCTCAGCTATTCTGCTCTTTTCATACAAGCGCTGCGACCTACAGCCACCAGGCCCATCCTGAGCCTGCTCTTCTCCTCCTCCAGCTGACTCTTGATCTCCAGAAGTCCCTGGCCAACCTGCAGTGAGTGTGTCTACTTTCCTCTCTATACATGTCACCCTCCCCTGGGCGATGCTGGACATAATACTCCAAGGAATCAGAATCCAGATGATCACCTCTCTTGCCTCCAGACTTCTACCTTATTTTTTTCATTGAATTTATTGGGGTGACATTTGTTTGTAAAACCATTCAGGTTTTAAGTTTACAACTCAATAAAACATCATCTGCACACAGCATCATGTGCCCATCACCCCAAGCAAAGTCTCTTTCTGCCCCCATCCCCCCAGTCCCCATTCCCTCTGGCTATCACCACACTGTTGTCTGCCTTTGTCTTAGGTATACATGAGTTTTTGGTTAATCCCGTCACCTTCTTACATCCCGTCCCCTAACTCTCCTCCCCCCATAGCTGTCAGTCAGTTCCGTGTATCCATGCCTCTGTTTCTGTTTGTCAGTTTATTTTGTTCATTAGATTCCACATGTAAGTGAAATCGTTTGGCATTTGTCTTCCTCTAACTGGCTTATTTCACTTAGCATAATAATCTTCAGGTATAGGGAACCCATCCGCTTGGTATGGCGAATGTAGCCCAGCCCCTGATTCAGAAAACCTACAGGGAGCGAGGTCGGCACACAGGAAGCCAAGCCCATGGATCAGTTTTCCTGTAGGGAATCAGGCCTGTGTTGTACCTAGGCTGCTATGACGCTTGCTTTTGCTAAAACTCCCTCACCCTGGATTGAGGCAGCAAATGTTTACTGCATATCTTTAAAGTAACTTCCTAAAGTCTGTGCTAAACCTCCCAAGTATGGAGTGTAACCAGTTCAACCACTTTTCCCCTTGATCTGCAACATCCTTCTCTTTGAAGTAGTTAGCAACATTCTTTCCATTGTTATCTGTAAAAAGTAACCACCTACAGGGAACCTGTGCAGAGTAAACCAGGACCATCCTGGATGTAATGTGCCCAGAAAAGCAACAAAAGCCTGTCCAGGTGGGGGTCGGGGCCCTCTCTCTCACTTAGAGAGCGGCTGTGCCATCCCTTTTCTCCACAGGACTTCCATAGTTCATGCGAATTCGTTCATCACAGCCACAGTACATGGACCCCACGGGCCGGAGTCTGCATCATTCAGGTCCATCCATGCTGTCACAAAAGTAAGGTTTCTTTCTTTTTATGGCCACGTAATATTCCATTGTGTGAATGTACCACAGTTTTTTTTTATCCGCCCATATAGTGATGGATACTTGGGCTGTTTCCATCTTTCTTTCTTTCTTTCTTTCTTTCTTTCTTTCTTTCTTTCTTTCTTTCTTTCTTTCTTTCTTTTAATATTTGATTGATTTATTTCTAGAGAGAGGGGGAGGGAGGGAGAAAGAGAAGGGGAGAAACATTAATGTGTGGTTGCCTCTCACATGCCCCCAACTGGGGACCTGGCCCACAACCCAGGCTTGCACCCTGACTGGGAATCAAACCAGTGACCCTTTGGTCCACAGGCCAGCACTCAATCCACTGAGCCACACCAGCCAGGGCTTGTTTCCATATCTTGACCATTGTAAACAATGCTGTAATGAACGTAGGGGTACATATACAAGGGGGACCTCAAAAATGGGATTATCTTCTAGAGGACGGGCCCCATATCGTACAGGCTTCCCCCACTAGGTGAGTGTTCTAGGAACCCATCTGTATCAGTGTACCAACTGGCGTTGTTGCAAGAGGCTGTGTTCGGCTTCAGCAAGTTTCTTTGAAGGCTCTTTCAACACATTTGCCCATTTCATGATGGGTGATTTACGAGCACACTTGCCCATGCCTTACTCTGTTTAGCAGTTTTTAACAAAAAACAGCATGACCTTCACGTCCCACCTCCCTATTCACCCCAATCTCACCCCAAATGACTTTTTTTTGTTTGTTTCCCTGGATGAAAAAAAAGTCCTTAAAGGGAAATATTTTGCTAATGTGCAAGAGGTGAAACAAAACAGGGCAGAAGCACTAAAAGCTATCAGAATCAACAAGTTCAAAACCCTTTTGAGCAGTGGAAAAAACATCTTGGTAGGTGTATTGCATCAAATGGAGAGGTCTTTGAAGGTGAGTAAGGTTTAACCATGTAAGAATAAATATACAATGTTTTATAAATAAATTTCAGGCTTTTTTTTGTGGGGGTTCCCCCTCGTATTCTTTCAAATTAGTGTTTCAGATTTCTTAGTATATATTCCCAGAGTGGGATCACTGGGTCAAAAGGCAATGCCCTTTTTAATTTTCTGAGTAATTTCCTTACTGTTTCCGCAGTGGCTGTACCAATCTTCATTCCCACCAACAGTGTACCAGGGTTCCCTTTTCTTCCCTTCCTCACCAGCACTTGTTGATTTATCGATGCTGGCCATTCTGGCAGGTGTGAGGCAATATCTCATTGTGGTTTTAACTTGCATCTCTCTATCATTAGTGACAGTGAGCATATTTTCATACGTCTATTGGCCACATGGGTAATATGAACATTTTAATGATGTCAATTCTTCCAATTCATGAACACGGCATATGCTTCCACTTATTTGTATCTTCCTCAATTTATTTCTTCAATATCCTATAATTTTCTGAATACAGGTCTTGGTTCAATTTATTCCTAGGTACCCTATTTTTTGTTGTAATAGTACATGGGGTTGTTTTCTTAATTTCTCTTTCTGATAGTTCATTATTGGTATATAAAAATGCCACTGATTTCTGAATATTAATTTTGTATCCTGCTATTTTGCCAAATTCATTGATTAGATCTAGTCATTTTTTGGTAGAGTCTTTAGGGTTTTCTATGTGGGTCTCCTGTATGGCATCACGTCATCTGCAAATAATGAGTTTTACTTCCCCCTTTCCAATTTGGTTGCCTTTTATTTTTTCTTTTTGTCTGATTGTCGTGGCTAAGGCTTCCAATAAAAGTAGTGAAAGCGGACATTCCTGTCTTGTTCCTGATCTTAAGGGAAACACTTTTAGTTTTTGCCCATTGAGTGTGATGTTAGCTGTAGGTTTGTCACATATGGCCTTTATTATGTTGAGGCATGATCCCTCTATTCCAACTTTGCTCAGAGTTTTTGTCATAAGTGGGTGCTGGATTTTATTAAATGCTTTTTCAGCATCTATTGATATGATCATGTGATTTTTATCCTTCATTTTGTTTATGTGATGTATCACATTTATTGATTTGCAAATACTGTACTAAACTTGCATCCCTGGAATAAATCCCCCTTGATCATGATGTATAATCATTTTAATGTATTGCTGGATCCAGTTTGTTAATATTTTGTTGTAGATTTTAGCATCTATGTTCATCAGGGATATTGGCCTATAATTTTCTTACTTTGTATTGTCTTTATTTGGTTTTGGAATTAGGATTATGCTGGCCTCATAAAAAGGGCTTGGAAGTCTTCCCATCTCTTGACATTTTTGGAATAGTTTGAGAAGGATAGGTGTTAGTTCTTTGAATGGTTGGTAAGTTTGCCTGTGAAGACATCCAGTCCAGGACTTTGGTTTGCTGGAGTTTTTTGACTACTGCTTCAATTTTATTAGTTGTAATCAATCTGTTCAGGTTTTCTGATTCTTCCCGGTTCAGTTTTGGAAGATCGTATGTTTCTAGGAATTTATCTGTTTCACCCAGATTGTCCAGTTTGTTGGCTTATAGTTGTTAATAGTATTTTCTCACAATCCTTCATATTTTGGTGATGTCAGTGTTCACTTCTCTTTCATATCTGATTTATTTATTTGGGTCCTCTCTTTCTTTTCTTGATGAGTCTGCTTCAAGTTTTGTCAATCTTGTTTACCTATTCAAAGAACCAGCTTTTGGTTTCATTGATTTTTTTGTATTGTTTTTTAGTCTCTATGTCATTTACTTCTGCTCTGCTCTTTATTATTTCCTTCCTTCTACTTAGTCTGGGCTTTGTTGTGGGTTTTGTTTTGTTTTGTTTCTAATTCTTTTAGGTGTGGGGTGAGAATGTTTGGGATTTCTCTTGCTTACTGAGGTAGGCCTATGATGCTATGAACTTCCCTCTCTGGACTGCTTTCACTGTGTCCCACAGGTTTTGGTTTGTTGTGTGCTCATTTTCATTTCTTTTCGGGTAATTTTTTATTTCTTCCTATATCTTGTTAACTCATTCATTGTTAAATAACATGCTATTTAGCCTCCACGTGTTTGAATGTTTCTCATTTTTTTAATTGTAGTTGATTTCTAGTTTCATACCATTGTGGTCAGAGAAGATGCTTGATATGATTGCAATCTTCTTGACTTTTCGAAGTCTTATTTTGTGTCCTAACATGTGGTCTATCTTTGAGAATATTCCACGTGCACTTGAGAAGAAATGTATATTCTGCTTCTTTGGGATGAAATGTTTTGTAAATGTCAGTTAAATCCATCCAACCCAAGGCATTATTTAAGGTCGCTGCTGTCCTGTTGGTATTTTGTCTGGGAGATCTATCCATTGATGTCAATGGGGTGTTAAAAATCCCCTACTATGGCTGTAATGCTGTTGATTTCTCCCTTAACGTCCACCAGGATTTTCTTTACATATTTGGGCACTCCTATGTTGGGTGCATATGTGTTTACAGGGGTTATACCTTCCTGTGTTGATCCCTTTAGTATTATGTAGTGACCTTCTTTGTCTCTTCTCATGGCCTTTGTTCTGAAGTCTGTTTCATCAGATGTTAAGTATTGCTAGCTCAGCTTTCTTTTTTCCATTTCCATTTGCATGGAATATTTTTTTTCCACCCTTTCACTTTCAGTCTGTATCTTTTGCTCAGGGGTGGGTCTCCTGTATGGCATGTATATGGGTCGTGTTTTCTTATCCCTTCAGCTACCCATGTCTTTTGATTTGAGCATTTAATCCATTTACATTTAATAACTTCTGCCTTTATTAATGCTACCTAGAATTACTTTTCTACTTTTCAACTTTTCTACTTCCTTCTTTTTTTACATATATATACAAATTTTTACTTGGATGATAAAGGTAATGCATGATCATTGTAGACCATGAGACCCCACCATCCAGGGGTAACAACTGTTAATATGAAGAAGTAATTCCTCCCAGCCTCCTCCATGCATATTTTAAAACAAAATCTGAATAGAGGTATACCTATAATTTCATATTCTGCTCTTTTCATTATACATTAAATTATAAGTCTCTTCAAAGATACTATCATGAAGTATCTTTGGAAATACCACTTACACTTAATGGCTTTATCATATGGCTTTATCATTATCTACTTTAACAGGATCCTGATACTGGATTTCTAAATTGTTTGCAACTAATTATCCTTTATCTATGATAAAATGTACTGTGCTTGTATTTCAGTGTTTTCCAAACTGGCTATTTACTTAAAAGAAAGACATTCCAAGAAGTAAAATTACTGGGTCAAAAGGTATGAAATTTAAATTTAAAAATTTAGGGGCTTTTTTTCTGACTGTGAAAGTAATTCATTGTGGATGATTCAGAAATACAGAAAAGCACAAGCAAATTACAATAAGTGAAGGCACCAACTACACATGCGGGAGAAGGTGGAAGTGAGACCAGAAGAGCTGACTGACAGCAGCCCGTGGCTCCCCTCCTCCACTCTTCACAGCCAGGCACTCTCCCCTCCCCCACACTGAGGGGGCGGAAGGGTTATTCTCTGAGAAACACGGTGCACAGTGGAGGGTGGGGGTACCAGGAAGAACATAAAGCAATTCAGCGGAAGTTCACTACTGAATGGTGAGACCCTCAGCCTTCTCCCCACCGCTGGCTCCTGGAATGTAGGCTGATAGCTAAGGCTATAGAAAGAGGATCTGATCTAGACGGCAGTTTGTGGGAGGCTGCCTGGAGGATGTGAGCTCCAGCACCTGAAAGGTGAGGGGGAATGATCCAGGGAAGACATGGGAAGAGCATCCCAGGCAGAGGGAAGAGCATTCTCTAAGGCTCTGAAGAAGAAGGAAGAGGCTTGATATATTCATTGCTCAGGATTATTTTTGATATGAACTGCAAGATGCTTTCCAGAAAAAAATCACTTGTGTGTTCAATAGCATTGTATGAAAGTGCCCATTTCAAGTTATCCATAACAGCATTATTAAAAAATTTTAATCCCTGCCCTGGCTTGCGTGGCTCAATGGTTTCAGTGTCAGACTGTGAACCAAAGGGTCACCAGTTTGATTCCCAGTCAGGGCACATGCCTGGGTTGTGGGCCAGGTCCCCACTTGGGGGCATGCAAGAGGCAATCACACATTGATGCTTCTCTCCCTTTCTTTCTCCTTCCCTTCCCCTCTTTCTAAAAATAAATAAATAAAATCTTTAAAAAAGATTTTAATTCCTTTGTTTAGCAAGTATTAAGCAGGCAAAAAATATAGTACCACCTTCCAATGCATAAGCGTTGATTATTAGTGATGCTGGCATGTTAACATATACTTTCTCAGCACTTGTATTTCTTCTGTATACTTTTTTTGCCTATTTTCTCTCATAATCTTATCAATAGATGCAGAAAAGCATTTGACAAAATCCAACACCCATACACGATAAAAACTCACAGTAAACTCAGAATAGTGGGGAATTTCCTCAACTTCACAAAGAATATCTACAAAAAAACAGCTAACACCAGAATTAATGGCAAGAAAGTAGATTTCCCACTGAGATTAGGAACAAGGCAAGGATGTCCCCTCCGACTTCTCCTTTGTTGTACTGAAAGGAATTGAAAATTAAGGCCACAGAAAAACATGCACACAAGTGTTTATAGCAGCTTTACTCATGGGGACAACTGAGATATCCTTCAGTAAATGAATGGGTAAATAAACTGTGGCACATCCAGACAAAGGAATATTAATCAGCGCTAAAAAAAATAAAGCTATACAGCCATGAAAAGACAGGAAGGAATCTTAAATGCATATTATTTAGTCAAGGAAACCAACATAAAAAGGTCACATAGTGTATGATTCCAACTATATGACATTCTAGAAAAGGCAAAATTATAGAGACAGCCAAAAGCAGTCAACAGCTGCCAGGGGTTAGGGAAGAGAGAAGAATGAAGAGGCAGAGCACAGATGATTTGGGGGCAATTAGACTATTTTGTATGATACTGGAATGGTATTAGTATACAAGAATAAACTCTGTTTTGTGTACTCACAACTGTAAACCTACTTTTCCCTCACCCTGGATGTGAACACTGGATCAGTCAGGTAGGCTGATGCTGTAACAACAGCAAAAACTCGCTCCATCCTCTGTGGCCCTAATACAATAAAGATTTATTTCTTGCTTATTTCACGGTCCAACCAGGCTCCTTCCACATTCGTACTCTATTTTGTTCCACAGGGATAGACGGAACAAAATAGAAAGTCCGGGAATAGACTCACATATATGTGGTCAGATGATCTTTGACAAAGATGCCAAGGTAAACAAGTGGGGAAAGGGTATTTTTTTTTCTTCAAATGGCGCTGGAACGGTTGGCTATGGAGGGAGGAAAGGAGCCTGAGCCCTATTCTCACACCATCATTCACAAAAATTAACCCAAAGTAAGTCAAAAACCTAAACATGAGAATTAATAATACAAAACTTCTAGAAGTAACAAAGAGAGAGAGAGAGAAATGCTTGGGTTGAAAGACTTGTGAACTTAGGCATGGTAAAGATTTTTTAGATAGAACATGAAAAGCACAAGCCATGGAGGGGAAAACTGATAAATGGGACGTTATCAAAAGTAGTAGCGAAATGCTCAATAATACTAATGATTAAGGAAGTGCAAATTAAAACCACAGTAAAAATTTCACTACAAAAAAAAAAAAAAAAACACTTGAAAGGCTAAAAGGAAAAAGTCCAATCATATAAACAGCATGGATGAATCTCAAAAACATGCTAAATGGAAAAAAAAACAGACCTAAAAGATAATACTATGCATGATTCCATTTGCATGAAATTCTAGAAAAGACAAAACTTTGGTGAGGGAAGGCAGACTGAGGGTTGCCGGTTCTCCGAGCTGTAAAGTGAGGAGTCTCAGCATCTTCCTCACAGGGTCGCTGCAAAACTCAATGAGCTCGCCTCCACGGGGATGTTAGCACAGCGCCGTGCACAGGGAGAGTTCAGTAAGTGCTAACTATGTATTTCTAAATCATTGCTGTGTTTGTGGCAGAGCCTGCGAGGACTCACGCGTATCACGTTGTCCTCTTCGCTCGGACACGCCGTAGACCCCACTTCAAGGCTCCTTGCCTCTGGGTAGGACCACGCAGCTCCTTCTCACATGGAATGTGAATGACAGTGATGAGCTACCTCTGGACAAGACAGTCAAGAGCAGGTCACCTGCTCTATGCTCTCTCCGTGTGCTGGAGGTTGGGGAGGATCCGGTGGAGGTCTCCGAAACCCTAGACGATGGTGGAACCACAACATGGAAGGAGCCTGGTTGGACTGTGAAATAAGCAAGAGATAAATCTTTATTGTATTAGGCCACAAAGGGTGGAGTGAGTTCTTATTATTGTTACAGCATTTAACCTACTTGACTGATCCAACATACATATCCAGGGAGAGGGAAAAGTAGGTTTGCAGTTGTAAGTACACAAAACAGAGTTTATTCTTATAAACAAACAACTCTAAACTTACTCTTGCCCCATCTTGTATATATATAAACCCATATATATGTAGATCAATATGCAATATTGCTCCGCCCTTATCCTTCTTATTCTGAATTAGTCTGAAGTACTAAGCACTTTCTATTCTGAAGTAAGGTTCAGAGAGGTTAAGTAACCTGCTGAAAATCACACAGCCACCAAGTAGCAGAGCTAGAAATGAAACCTATCCATATGTTTGATTTTTTATTGATTTAATTAACAAATTATTTCTGCCATCTGCTCTGTGGCAGGCCCTGTGCTGGGTCCGAAGACACCAAGATGCAGGGAGACAAAGTCCTCAAGGTGCCGGTGGGGAAACAGACCCAGGACTCATTAGGGACAGCCCCAGGAAGAATGCAGCTGGTGCAGTGCAGGGCCTTCTCTGGTCCCCTCCCCCAGCTCCCTACCGCCCAGAGCTGTGGAACCCCAGCAACAGCCCAGAGACATTTCCCGAGGCCTCTGTTTTCCTTGGCCCTGCCTGGGAGACAGTGTGCCCAGCAAGGTGGAAAACAAGACAGGGTGGGGGAGGTAAGAGAGAGCAGACCTCCCAGCAACCTGTCCGTGTGGCTGGTGGGAGCCTGCAAGCAGAGGGGGCTGCCCTTCCACCCACCCCACCCCCAGCCCATCCAGGCCATTGTTCCCTTGTTGTGACAGGGGGTTCACTTGCTCTGGCGCAGACCGAGGGCTTCCTCCCCAGCCCGCCGTGCTTGGACAGCTGGAGGAAACAGGCGGCTGGAGAGCCAGCTCTCCCCTCCAACAACAACAGGCTGCCCGCCTGATGGCGGCCTTGCTGGGGGGCCAGCTTGGAGCCAGAGAGGCCACCCTACTCCACCCCACCGCTAGCAAAACATGTTTTCTTGTTTTCTGAGGGGGAGGAGGGGCCATACCCATCCTGAGCAAACACAGGAGCTGATAAGCCTGGACAGGCCTGGCTACCAGGCTGTCAGCTGGGTCTGCGGAGGCAGGTACCCAGCCAAGACCATCCTGGAGGTCACTCAGGCCAGAAAGCCAAGTTCAAAGACACATTGAGGACAGTGAGCAAGGTCCTGCACACTGTGGTGATAAAGTACCCAAGTCTTCCTTCACTGAAAAGGGAAGACAGCAGGGGCCGCCAGTCCATGAGTAGCATCGCTGACCTCGGAAGCACAGTGGGCTGACCCTTGAGACAGGAGTGTGCCCACCCACAGATGCCTGCCTCCCGGTCAGTCTGTGCCAGTCCCCTTCCCAGCATCGCCAATGTCCGTGCCCATAGAGAGTATGACAAGTAAAGATTGCTGCCTTCACCTTTGTCAGATGTGGAGCCTGAGGCTCAGAGAGGCAAAGCGATTTGTCCATGGCCACAGAGCAAGGGATCCACAGTTGGGATATAAGTTCACATTGGCCAGACCACAAAGTCCACGTGCTCTTCATCACGCCCCAGCCAGCCCCACAGCCCTTCATGCTGTAGGCTACCGTGTTAACTTCCCAGGGCTGCTATGGGAGCCATTAGCAACCTGCCATGACTACCCCTCATTTCTTCAATAAGAAGCTCAAAAAAGCCCATTAGATTAATGCCTTAGTTTGCAGTTCCCCCAAGTGGACCCTGAAGTAAGGGTTCGAGTGCAAAGTAGTTTCTTCAGCAGCTGACCCCAGAAAGCTCCCATAGGGAGAGAGAGAGAAAGGGAAGAAAGCAGCACAGGGTGCATCAGTGGGCCAGGACTGCCGCGGGCACCTGGGGCTCAGGGACTTCTGGGACGCCACGTAGAACAGAACCGTGACATGCAAGGAAGCTGAAATACTGACCTGCCACTCCCACACATTCTTAGTGAAGGGCTGACCCTGGCCGTGACTTTCAAGCTCCCAGACTGCGCTCTGAGGGGGCTGAGCATGTTCCTGGAGCCAGAGCGTGTCCTCTGGTGGGAAAACACTAGTGGACACGACAGCCGGAGCAGGAGCAGTCGACACCAAGGGGACAGGAGGGGGGCGCTGACCGACCCTGCTGCAATCAGCACAACAGTGAGCACCCCCCCACCCCGAGTTAACAACGCATCATGAATAACACATCGTGAAGGGCAGGTTAAGAGGCCTTCGCAGTAGTCCAGAGGAGAAAGTACAAGCCACTCAGCCTCCCCCGTGCCTGACGGGGGTCACTGAGGAAAACGTTCGAGACTTAGGTCTGCGCAGAACTCAGGCTGAGCATGGGTCTGACTGCCACCCATTCTGCTCTGCATTGAAGACCCGTATTCTTCACCCCTCCCCAAACCCACAGCCTTTGTCATTTGATTTTGTAGTTTTTCTTGCTGCAGACATGGGCCTACTTTCCGACCTCTTGAGTTTGGGCTGGCCTTGTGGCCTGCTTCAACAACAACAAAGCAACAGATGTGCCATTGGGCCCATTCTGAGCCTAGGTTCCCAAGACCTCTGCTCTCCCGCATCCTCACCACTTCAAGAGAACATTCCCGGGCTGGCATGAGCTAGGAGGAGCCCTGTGGAGCGGAGCACAGCCGCCAGTCACCCCACCCAGGGCAGCCCAGATCAGCCCATAGCTGGCCAACCCCCGCACATGTGTGTGAGCCCATCCAAGACCAGCAGGTCTGCCTAGCCAGCCTCCCAGTTTACTCCCAACCTGAAACCCATGAATTCCAATTGTGTACACCACTGAGATTTTGTGGTTATTATGCAGAAAAAGCTGGCTGATATACTACCCAACCAAGTAAGGGATCCCTGCTTGCTAGCCCTTCTACCAAGGGCTGACCAGCTTCTGCTCACACACCGCCAGCAACAGGAGTCTGATTACCCTCAAAGGCAGCCTATTCCCAAAATCTTTTCATATTTTGGGGTTCAAATCCCTCCCTGTGTCCTTCAACCCTTGAAACAAATTCTTAAGATCCACACGAGAACAACAATTAAAATAAATTTTAAAAAAATAAAAAAGAAAAAGAAACAAAGCTTATTTAAAAAAAGAAAATTAGAGAGATTGTTTTTAAAGGAAAAAAAAAAGACAGCAAAGCTCCACACGAAAGTGGCCCAGTCTCTCCTGGGCCCATCCGCATGCTCGTGTGGATGTCGTGCAACCACATCAAAGTCAGCGTGTCCAAAATGAGAAGCCTCTCTTTCCTCTCTCTGCTTTGCACGGGGAACCTCTGAAGTATTGCTCTTCCTCACCCCCTGCACTGAAATGGTTGCCAAGTCACGAAGACTCTGTTTCCTCAGAGTCAGACATCCCTCTCCGGTGCCGGCCTCACACCTCTGACCCAGACCCTCCAACAGCTGCCTCCCTGCCAGTAGCGAGCCTCACCCCTCCATCTCTTCCTACACGGCAGCTACGCTGCTCCGTGCATGTATCGCTCATTCAAAGAATGTTACCTTGCACCTACTCTGTCCTAGGAACTGTGCTAGGGATAATGGAATCAAAGTCACAAGCTTTATTCCCAAGGGGTTCATTTAGTGACGGGACTCGCCTTTCTAGCATAGAGATCTGATGATGACAATATTGTCTTTTATTGGATGTCTATTATATACTGAGCACTTTTTTTTAATTTTGAAAGTACATTTTTTAAAATGTGGAGACATGAAACAAGGAAGCGCTTACGATAGAAAAAGCAACAGCAGCGAGCCTGGGCGGTGGGGAAGAAGTGAGCCAAGGCGGGGCCACTGTCAGCTCACTGGAGAGTCAGAGAAAAGGGGGCCTTGGGGACAGGGTCAGGGTGTTGCCCAGGACAAGCTGCCACTGCCCATTGCTCCCCTGGTTGCAAGTCTCGTGGGGTCCCTGAGAGTTCAGGAGATGCCCACCTGTGGGGGAAGAAGAGAAGGAAGGGAAAGGCACGAGCATGCTCCTGGTGGAGAGCGTGCCCATACCAAGTGCTTTATATCCTAAAATATCTCAAGCCCTTCCAACAATTCTACCGAGTTTTATTATATCCATTTTTACAGGTGAGGAAACTGAGGCTTGGGAAGTTCAAGGGACTCGCCCAAGCCACAGCTCATAATAAGTGGCAACATCTGGTTGTTGGTCCCGAAACGTGGGCTCTCCCGAGGGCTCCTAACTGCCTTCCAAGCTGTTATCATATCGCTCCCCTTCTCAAAAGTTTAGCAACTCCCATCTCTTTAGCATGGACTTTGGAGCCTCACCTGTTGCTATGCTCACGGTCCAGGCTGTCACGGTCTCAGTGGCTGTCACTGGACACTGAGCTGTCCAATATGACAGCTACTAGCTGCATGTGATGATTAAAAGTAAAACTGAGCTAAAATTAAAACGTCAGTGTCTAATAGCCACAGGTGGCTGGTGGTTACGTATCAGACAGTGGGGAGAGAACATGTGCATCGTTGCAGAGTGTTCTGTTGGAACTCCCCTGGCTCATGCTGCTTCCTTAGCCCAGGTTGTTCTCCCTCATATCCTGACCCACCCAGCCCCATTCCTCAAGCCCCAGCCTAGGTGCACCTTCTCCAGGAAGTCTGCTCCTCAGCTAGCTCCACTTGCCAGTGTTCCCCCGGCACTGTCTCCTCAGCAGACTTAGGGGTCCTCGCACACAAAGACCGAGCCTGGCCCCTCTCTGGGTTCCCTGACCACCTCCCACTGATGGTCTGCGCTCAGCAGCTGTGGAATCAGACAAAATGAACTGGAATGGATTGCTGAAAATAGGAGGTGGGCTCAGTCACAGGACAGAGATTGGTCATGTAGATTCAGTCGGCCAATATTTATTGAGCACCTACTACATACTCAGTGAGGATCCTTGGTTGTAAACAGTAGTAACAACCTTGGCTAATATACCTGGAAAAAATTATCCAAGGATGATTTTAGGTATAGAGTAGCAACAGGAAGATTTAGAAACAATGTTCGGAGAACCACCAGGAATCCAGGGTACAGGGTCAGGGGACTCATCAGAAGGAGCTTACATTTTGGAAGCAGAGTAAGGAAGGACCTTAGAGATCATCGTTGCAACATCATGTCCCAGAGTGTTCTCAGGGGAACACTACGAGGACGGGAGTAGGAGAAAGGTTAAGGGAGTGACACCGGCTAACTTAGATTCCTTTATCTCAGGACTTCTCAGAGCCTGTGCTATGCCCGCATGCACGGCGAAGTCCAGGACTGGAAGAGGTCACCGACGCTGCCCTTATCTGACCACGAAACCCTCTTCTTGCTGGACTGACGTTCAACAGACCACACTTAGGGAAACCCCGATCTCACTCACCCCTCAGCTTCAGACAGGGAAACTGAGGGACTTTCCTGGCCTCACTGGGCCCCTGGCCTCCTGACTGTCAGCCCAGGACTTGGGGGACAGACTCATTCCAAGGAAGACGAGACTAATGTGAGGCAGGAACCGGGGCCGCGGGGATCGCCGAGGCCCTCCTGTCTGGCACCACCGGCATGAGCTCACCCTGCAGGTGCAGCGGAACAATGCACCCCTCCAGGCCTTCGGGGCCCACTTCCACCCTCCGGAAGCCCCTTCTGGAGAAGAAGGGGAAGCTGGTCAGTCACAGGCAGCACTAGGCAATGAAGGCCCAGCCCCCAGCTGCCTCAGCACCGGAAGCAAGGGGGCAGCACACCCAGGGCCTGGCGGGCAGCAGGTATGCCGGAGTCCAGCCCCAGTTCTGTCACAGGGCTGAGGGACCTGGGAGAAGTTACTTAATCCTCTGAGCCTTCATTTCTTAGGCTGAAAAAAAGATCAGTTGAAACCTAAATGATTCCGTAACGTGCGAAGCACTCCTCACGCATGAAGAGTGATTGTTATGTTGGAGATCAGCTATGAAACACTGGGGGGACTTCACCGAAAGGCGGTGTCTCCTGTCTGGTTGTATCAGGCAGACGTAAGAGAGTGTTAACACTGACACGTGCATTCCATATAATGTGTTCCCTGAGTGCCAGGGGCCAGGCTCGGTGTCACACACAAACACACACACCACTTCGCCGCCATGCCCTTGATCTGATGGCCCAGCTGCCTGCCGTGGGCTTTCCCACCTTCACCTAGTAAATCTCTACTCATCCTCCCACACTCAGGTGAGGTGGCACCCTCTCGGGTCTTCCTGGCCTGTCCTCCCTCCAGGATAAGTTGGGCACCTCCTCTGTGCTCTGTCCGTACAGGCCCTCATCACCGGCCATCCTACCCCAGAGTAATCTCACCTGTTCGTACGCCTGTCTCCCCACATAGACTGTGAGGGACTTGAAGGCTATGGGCCTATACAGGTTGAGTGAATAAATGTGTAACCCAGCTTCCAGTTCTTTCTGTTGCAGGAATTCTGGGGGTTTTCCTCATACAACCCTTGAAGCCAGAGTCCACATGTCTTCACATCTGCCCCAAAGAAAATGCATTCCAGAAAGCACCTGCGTGCTGGAGACTATGTAAGGGAGACAGCAGACATGCACACCCCTCAGCAAGATCCCCCAAATGCTCCTCAGACATGCTCATCCCCAGTCTCCTCGCCACCAGCAGTTCTCGTCGGTGGACAGAACGGCGCTCCCTGCAAGACACCCACGTCCTAATCCGCTGGGCTGTGAATGTGTCACGTTATGTGGCAAAGGGGGATTAAAGGTGCAGACGGAATTAGGGTTGCTAGTCAGCCCTGACTGGTGTGGTTCAGTTGGCTGGGCGTCGTCCCACAAGCTGAAGGGTGATGGGTTCAATTCCCAATCGGGACACACACCTAGGCTATAGTTTGATCCCCGGCTGGGAGCCTGGCAGAGGCAACCAATGGATGTTTCTCTCACACATCAACGTTTCCCTCCTTCTGTCTCATCTCTGTGTCTGTCTCTGTCTCTGTCTCATCTCTGTTTCTATCATCTCTATCTCTCTTCCTCTCTTTCTAAAAAAAAAAAAGCAATGAAAAAATTGTCCCCCTCAGGTGAAGGTAAAGAAAATAAAAAAAGATTGCTATCCATCCGTCATTAAGATAGGAAGATTATCCTAGATTATCAAGGGGGTCACTAAAAAGTGGAGGAGGACGGAGAAAGTGGTGTCATGTGAGGACTCAGGCTGGCCATAAAGATGGAGAAGGCAGAAAGGGGGCCACGTGCCAAGGAACTGAGGTGGCCCCTAGAAGCTGGAAAAGGCAAGGAAACTGATTCTCCCTTGGCGCCTCCAGAAAAGAATGCAGCCCAAGGACCCCTTGATTTGGACGGATGAGACCCATCCTAGACTTCTGACGTCCAGAACTGCAAGAACACATCTGTGCTGCTTTCAGCCACTGCACTTGTGGGAGTTGTTACGGCGGCAACAGGACACCACCACACCCTCTCCCCCTTGCCCCTGACCAGGCCCAGGCCTGCCTGTCTCAGGAAGTTCCACTGTGGCCCCAAATTTGCGAGACTCCCCACAAGTCCTGCAGTTGTAGAATCCCACCCTCCTAAAAAGGCAGTTTGGCAGCCATCCGTTGTTACGCAAGGATGTGTCCCTTGATAAGAGGGCTCACGACCTAGCAACGAGGCAAAATATTCCTTCCAAACAGATCCTTTTGCGCTCTGTCATCCCCCCAACGACTCTGGGACTCCAGTGGTGAGTTCTCTCCATTCCAAACCTCCCTCTGCCCATTGAGGATCAGAGCTTTCGCTCTTGGGTCCTCTGATACCAGTTTCTGTAACGGGGACCTCTCTCTCTCCTGGTTATAGAGGGACAACCCCACTACGGAACGCCAGCTGGATAGACAGTGTGCCCCCTGCTAAGTGTCTGTCCCACCGGACTTCTGAAAAGGCCAGTCTGGAGTCACAGTGGCTGCTCCGGGGATTTTCTGAGATTCTAAAATTAGTGTACTCACGTGCACAATTAGAGACTCAGAAATGTGAAACAATCTGAATGGAAGGCCCTTTTCCACAGGTATTCAGAGGCCTCCGAACAACCAAATGATGCAGACAGTCTGACGCCTCTCTTGTCTTTCTGTCCGGCCGTGACAGCTTTCAGGGGGATTTCCCTTTGCCATGGGACCTTCGCCCTCCACGAGTTGCCAAAAAGTTCCTTCCTCGGAAACTCTAGCTGCCTATGTAGACAGACATTTTGGTCCCTTCGCTTATGTCTTTATAATAAAATGGACCAAATGAGTCAGAATAATTTAAAACTCTAGTGGCCATTAAGGAAAAGCTTTGTTTGAAGTCCACCTCGAGGGCCCTCCCTTGAAGAGAGAATTTCAGGCCTCTCCTGGACCATGGAATCCATTCTTTTATTGACATGCAGAAGCTTCTAATAGACAAATGGACTCAAAAAGCACACACACAAAAACCCTCTAAAAGGATCCTAAAAGAAACTTTGCCCATCTGAGCAGGCATTTAAAATTTCTTCTTGTTTTCTCCCACCCGAAACCTGACAAGATATAGGAAAGGATTTAATAATTTTTAATCAGAAATTTGGGCCAATTGGAAGTTAAATATTCAGAGTCTGGTAGGAATTCTTTTTAAAGCCTCCTCCTCCAGGCTAAAATGAAACTGCACCCGGAGAGAAAGACACGAAGTAGGAAGGTGGATGCGTAGACCCACCTGTGTGTCACGGAAGTTCTTCGGAGATGGAGAGCAACCGTCCTTAGCTTAGGAACATTTGCAGACAACTGTAACTGAACAACAATAAAATAATTTTAAAAAACACAAATAGCATCTGTTTGAGACAGATTATAAGAAAGAAAGAAAGAAAGAAAGAAAGAAAGAAAGAAAGAAAGAAAGAAATGAATATTTGCAAAACCAGAAATGCAACCTTAGAAGTTCAAAGTCACCTGCCTTTACTGACAACCTCCATTGCTCCGGGCTGAAGAAAAGAAATAGGAAACAAGGATTTATGTAAAAAACACAAACCGCTGCTCTGGTTCCAAGGCTCCTTGCCAAGGACAAGTACAAATCTTAATTGTCTTCTCCACAATTTGTCACAAGTGCTAAAGAGAAAAAGCCTTAGCCATCTGAATGAATAGACTTAACTTATTGCAATTGTTATAAATTCGTTGCCTTCTTGTACCTGGCTCAATGCCAAAATTTTAAAGCAAAACTATCAGGTCCCTGGTTGTGCCTGTCTGTATATGTGTATGCATGTCCACCTCCAGAGGGTATTGCTAGAATTGGTTTGTAAAGAACTCTGTTTAATTGGCTTAAAGGAATTAAGCACTTATATTAAAAATTCTTAAAAATGTAACAGAAACTAACCCAAATGTTCTTTTGGAATCTGAGAAAATATTTGATATTAAAACTAGTGTGAGGTTGGTTTGGTTAAACAGGCATGTCTTTAGAGTATCAGCATTAAGTGTTGTATTTTTTATTTTACCTGGGATTACAAAAATAAGTTCATATCATCTCTGTTACAAAATTTGTTGGCAGGAAAAATGCCTTGGGATAATACTCAATTATTATTATTGTCTGATATCTCCTGGAGTTTTCATGAGTAATCTAAACACAATTTTAAGAACTAATAAACTATTACAATAAAGTCATGTAAAGTCCCTGGGATGGGGGGAGAACTAATAAACTAAAAAGATATAAGTAGGAAAAAAGGGCTTTTAGGTAAAACTTTTTAGCAATAAATGTATGACAGATGTACTGAAAAATAGTTTCCCAAAATCTTTTGGTAATGTCAAACCTTAGTGTTTTGCTAAGTTAGCTTATGAGTCAAATTAAATTAACTATCTAGATCATGTTCAAATAAGATGATACACTAAAACGTTAACTGTTAAATGGGTCTACTTTTGATTTCCTACAGAGAAACTAAGAGATAAATTGGGATCTGTTGATAAACATGTTTTGTACTGTGTTGAGGAAATATATGTTTCTAAAAATTATGAAATACATTTACCAGTAAAAGAACCTATGTTTCCAGAAGTTATGAAATATACTCATAAATTTGCCAATCTAAAGAAAGCTAATTGCTTACTTTTTAGTTGTCTTTAAAATTAGGTTTTTAAGGATTAAGGATTCTGACTAATATGGAAGGAAATAATTCAGTAAAGGAGGATAAAGGAATGAAACTTCAGCTCTGCTGAATTAAAAAAGAATTGTTTATCCTAAAGTAAGTTGGTTATTTCTGAATAAGAAGAGACGAACTAAAAAGGACAGGAAAATTTTAGAAGGTTTGTGAAAAAGAAACCCTGAGAAAGGAATTTTATGTGTGGTCAAGCTACATAAGATTAAAATGAATTTAATTAAATAAGTGAATTGAAAAATTAAAAGTGAGCCATTTAAAAATTCTTTCTCTGTTAAAAGGACAAAGTTTTCCTGTACTATTGGTATGCTCTTAAGAAGGAATTATAAAAAGAAGGCAAAAATATTGTTTTATTAAAATTATTTCCTGTGATTTTTCATTAGTTTTTGATTGCTTAGGTAAACCAAGTCCTTTTAATATTAAAAGGGAAACAGGAGCAAGGCTTC